>NDXB01009566.1:0-22390 GCA_002631895.1 Agapornis roseicollis
CCCTGGCAGAGCATGAGGCTCACAAGGTCCTTGGTCAGGGCAAACATCGCTCAGCAACAACCATAGACATCGGCCCTATCAGCCTTGTTCCCGGGTTAAGTCAAAACACAGCTACTAAAGAGAAGAAAAACTGACTGCAACTGCTGAACCCAGGACACTTGGGAGGTAAAAAAAGTTTTACCAAATGTTCTGTTTCAACTCATCCCTAGAACTGAGCAAGGGTTGGAGCTGAGCAGATGTGTTTCAGCTGCCGTGAGAGTGCTGCAAGAGGCATGACAGTGCCCCAGCTTTCTGCATCTGAAGCTGGCTCATCACTACCCTGTCAGACTGCAGGACTCTTGCAGGCCCTTTAGGAAATTGGAATGGAGTTAGCTGTTCCAAATCCCTCACCATCTGTCACCTAGTCCTCAACCTGATTGCTTGCTGCCAGGCTTAGTCTTGCTCTTTTGTCGCCATTAGGTACACACATTGATTTGGTTTGCTCCTTTCTGTAGAGCCAGATGTTTTGTGGATTGCTGGTAGAAGCTTTGTTTCTTGTGGTGAGGATCTTGTTAATGACACATGAGCTGTTGAAGAGATGTTTGAAGGAGATGGGATAAGGCTCAGTTTATCTGAGGAAGGAAAATGTTTTTCCTATGTGGTAGTGATAGAGGAAAAGCCATTGGGATTACAAAAGAACTTGGCAACACCCTTAGAGGAATGGGGAATGGGCTGTTCAGCCTGGCAGAACTCTGTTGGAAGAGGTGCATGCAGAATGAAGTTTTCCTTCTCTTGTCTATTATCTAATAAAATTGCTCTGTGTAAGGGCCGATTCAACAACAAATCATTTTGCTTTGTGCCCTAGTAACTGTTACTGAACTATTTAAAACAAGGTCACTACTCCTTTTACAAAACCAACAATTGCCATTGGAAGAAGCAGAGAATGGAGCTAAACTTTAGGTTTTCTTATACTGTTTTCCTGGATGCAAAGAGTTTGCTTAACAACTAGACTGACACTCCTTTTATTTTTATTTTTTTTTTTTTAATCTAAGTGAGAAAGTAAGAGCATGACAAAACACAACAGTGAAAATAGCACTTAGGAAGAGGTTACCATAATACTTGCAGTGTAAGCAGATACCAAACTGTAAATGTGACCAAAGTGTCAAAACTTTCTTAATCTGAGGGCAGCACTTTCTGCTCAATTCTTTTTTCCATAGCTATAATGATTGTGTTTGATTTCTTGCTGTTGTGTCTTTAATAGCAACCTCTGCTTTCATGGAGAAAATCATACACAATAAAGTAATTGAACAAAGTGACAAAACCTGATCTCTACTTTGTGGACAGAGTGCTTCTAAAACAAGTTCATGCTGTAACTGCATGAGCAAAAGTGGCAGATTCCTGTGGTAGGAGTTTTGGTGAGTATGCTGTGGTGTAATAATAGAACTGGCAGCCTATGGCAGTTTCATGGCTACTGCAGCACCCTTGTCAAAAGATGTAGTATAAGGCATAAGGTAGCATACTTTGTTATCTGACAACCTTTGTAAAGACTACAGAGGCATTTATCAGTAAGAGAAAAGTACATGAGGTCTGGCATCCGGGCGTATTCTCTGGTCATTGCAGCTTCTCTCTGTTCCTATCTCTTCTTGGCATCTGCTAAGACTAGGTCCTGTTTTCCTTATGTATCTCATCCTAGTATGTTCTCCTGAGTTTTAGTTTTTGTTTTGTTCCAATCTTTTTCCACAGGGGAAGTTTAGTTTAGTTCTCCCACATGGGAACTAAAAAAGTATCTAAATACTGTACTTTCCTACTCTTACTTCATATCCAAATAGACAGTCACTATTTAAGCTATCTGTACTCTTTCTAGACTCACAGTTTAACTTTAGTTCTAATTCAGTAGATGTACAGAAGACCAAAGTAGACAATTTAATCATCTCTCGTGGCTGGAACTCTGTGCATGAGCCTCATCCTCATCACTGCACAATTATTATTATTCTTCTCATCACTGCACAATTATTATTATTAATCAAATTTCACGTTTGATTAATAATTGCTTGTTTCACAAGCCATGAAACCAGAATTCCTACTTCATTCTCATGAGAAAGAAGACACTGCCTATAAAGCAGTTAGTTCATGAAGAAGCACAAAACATTTTTGGTATGCCCCCATGTATTAGATTTGGATGACATTTAAAAGTCTCTGCTGCTGAGATTAATTGGCCAATGTTCCTGGAAGGTCATCGTTGGCACCTTCATTTTCAGTCCAGCATTATCCTATGAGATAAGGTTGAGCTTGTAAACACCACTTCCAGTTCCTCCTTCAATTAACCAATTTAGCATGCAGCAATGAACTTTGCAAGAAGGGCCTGAGCTCTTGTATATGTTTAATGATGTTCTAACATCTGTCAGTTGCTTAATTTCCAAAGGGGGCACCCCTTCACTTTGGGAGTGTTCTCTCTCCCCAGCTCTCAGACTGGTAATCATCATTCTGCATGCTGTACTCCAAACAAAAGCACTCTGCTGTCTTGCTCTGACGTGTAATGAGAATGATTGCTCTCCCACCAAAGTAGAAGCATTGCTAAGCAGCACCAAGGCAACGATTATGGAAATAACGACAGATGTTTCTCTGTTTCTGTGAGAAGGTAGTGATGGGTCCTTAAGGAACAGCAATCAACCCTGTGCAGGTGAAGCACATCTCAGACATTCTATATTTGTTTAAAGCTTCCTGGGAGATTTACATGTTATCTGGTCTCCCAGCCAATCATTTTCTGACCTGAATTCTCCTGATTTTCCATTTCCTTCATCTGTACACCTGCAGGAGAGTCAGTGTGGACTTTGTTTAGATCAGAGATTATATCTGTTGTGGCAGAGACACCTGACAAGCAGTAGACCAGACTTTCAAAATCACTGAGGCTCAACTGATGTCTTGAGCCCTGGCCAGCCACGGCCTTAACCTAAGTATTACAGGAGATCATAGAATCACAGAATCATAGAATCACAGAACAGTTTGGGTTGGAAGGGAACTTAAAGCTTATCTAATTCCAAAGCCCTGCAACATGAGGGGACATCTTTCACCAGATCAGGTTGCTCAAAGCCCCATCCAACACCTTGACCTTGAACACTTCTGGGGATGGGGCAGCCACAGCTTCTCTGGGCAACCTGTTCCAGTGCCTCACCACTGTCACAGTAAACAGCTTCTTAATATCTAATATAAATCTTCCCTCTTTCAGTCTTATCACTTCATGCTCTTATAAAAGTCCCTTACCAGATCAACTCAAAGAAATAATTTGGAAAACAGATTAATAAATATCAAGACTGCTCAAAGGTTACACAAATTTTTAACTGAATTGGCACAGGGTTCTATCAGTTCACCTATCTGTGGTCCAGGACCAGATCTGATGCTCCTGAGCTATATGACTTTTGGCTCATTTTTGCTGAGAAAATCGTGAAAGTGTGAGGGTGACCTTCCTCCTGGTCTGGCTGCCTGGTCAGCAGCAATTCACTGGGGCTTCATTGGGGCAGAAAGTCCAGTAATGCTTAGCCTCAGTAGACCTCACTCCTAAGCCTAAAAATACCTTACTCCTGCCTGTTTGTTCTGTTTATCAGACAGCAAATAACTGCTTCTCACTCCAAAGTTGCATTCTTTTCTCCTGCAGAATCTATATAGGGAAAAGATGGTCCTCTTCCCCTAAATGTGGCCAAGTGATGGCTGCTTAACAACAGGGGTTTTAGCAGAAAGGAGACTAGAAAAGAAATGTAAATAATTCCCATAGATTGCCAGATTATGAATCCTGCATTTAATTTTTTTTTTTTACTTTTTTTTTAGAAATTGTGGGGCATGAGGATACAAATCTGATTCAGACTTAAGTAAGGACACTTTCCAGCCTCTGGTGCAGCTCAGAAATTAGGTGATGCTTTGCTACATCACATGGCTGAGCCTAGCATCCTCAGACAGAATTGCCTTATCCACACATCAGAGAGGTATTTAGCTTTGTCTCATGGTCCAGCTGGAGCAGGTTGTGATAATAGAGGCCTGTCTTTGTTCTGACACTCATAAACTGCATCCTTACCTAATCCTAAGAAACACACTTTGATGCCTCTACTTTCTCCCCTTTCCCCCCCTCCCCCAATCTCTCATTTCTAATACCATTTCTTTTTCTGCCAATTTTGGGAGTAGAGGAGCAAAGGATGAAGGTTATGATGATGAGCTTAGCAGTTTTGTGAATAAACAGAAACAGTGGCCTTGCTATTTAAAAAAGAATGTACAACATTGAGGACAGGTTGGAAATCTGTATTTCTTCTGGATGTGGAAATAAATAGCTGCATCCATGGTGCATAACTTCTATTAAGAAAGGAAAGTTTCAACCATAAAAAGGTAATAAAGTGGTGTGCTAGCAAAATTATATGCTGCGTCACATCTAACCAATTCACATGCTATAACAGCTATGCCTGTGATACATCATTTCTATACTCCATTTATATGCATATTAGCATGCTTAAGCATCTGTAGGCCTATGTGCTTGAATGAGGCAGTGGTTTTCCTACAGTGCTGCTTCTCAATGAAGTGACCCAAGCTCTAAGTAGCTTCCTGGGGCAGAAAATGCAGTACAAAATTCTACATCAAAAGAGGTCATAATGTGCTAAACATATTGCAGGCTGCATGTGGAGGAGAAGAAGGGAGGATTTCTGACAGCAGTTTAGCCTAGATCATAATATGGAGCAAAATTTTGTGTGGGCAAGTTTCTGTCTTTATCCAAGGATTTATTGTATGATACTGGGTAAGTCCCTTAATTTCTCTAAGGTGGATCATTGCCACCTGATTTGAATTGCATAAGAAAACTAACATCCTAGGCTTCCTATATGGTAAATGGAGTATGTGACCACCAATGGTTAATGGAGTATGGGACCACCAAAGGGCAGTACAATTTCCTTATCTCAGTAGCTGTTCCATGGTGCTATGGCCAAACACTGCAGCTCTTAACATGCAACTGGATGGGTTGAATCTTTCCCTCTGTCACTTCCCTGTCTAACAGCACAGATATTTTGATTCTGTATTTTTATTCTCTAGCTCACCACCTATCTGATGTTAGGGCTGTTACCTTGCACCTCTTTCACTCTTAAAGCAATAGGATGCTGGAATGCACTGAAGCTGCAGCTACTATGTTAATGCAAATATCTGTACACCCTAAACACCTAAATACAAGCTAAGAGACAAAATCCCGTCTTTTTGCTAGTCATATTTTTACCCCTGTCTGTTGAGTATTCTTTTAACTGGAAAGGTAAAGATCCTTTTCACCGCAACCTTGTCACTTAAACTGAAAAAACAAAGTGAAAACTCGTGCAACTCTGAGCAATTTTTCCTATCAATTAGTTAACTCTCAGCAAGTCATATCTGCTAAGGCGATATTAATAGTAGCGATCAAAGAGAGATATCACAAATGTCAAAATTTCCAGCTGAAGACATAATTACCCTAAAAAGCTTTTTATGTAACTTTTTGCTGCATCTGCTGGAATTTATGAATCACAAAAGAGAAACTAATCATCTCAAGAATGCAATGGAAATGCATATGTCTTCTTATATTTTGTGCAAACAGAAGATTTGTTACATTTGGCTGAAATACAGAATTTTTTAATTAAATAGTTTGTAAAACTGGTGGAACTAAAGTAGTGCCACATTTACAGTATTCAGGGAACAAGCATACCGCATTCCAGAAAGATGTGGTGACCAACTATTGACTTACCTGCAAGTTGCCATAGAAACAAGATCCTCTTCCTTCAAAATGGATGGTGTCAAATATTCAATAATTATATGAAAGCTTTGATATTACAAGTAATATAAAGTCAGAAAGGACCTTTAGTTCATCTTACTTGGACACTGAATTTCTCGTAATATGCCCGTTATTCAACCATTAACTTGTGTTTGTCTGAAGTATGATCTCCACAAAAGAATCTTGTATTGATTGGGTGGCATGGTTTAGTGTGAGGTGTCCCTGCTTATATCAGGGGGGTTGGAACTAGATGATCTTAAGGTCCTTTCCAACCCTAACTATTCTATGATTCTATGATCTGAAGGCAAAAAGAGAACCTAATGTTAAAAATGTGTGCCTAATATCTTGTCTGAATTTGAGTCTGGCTTCCATTTAGCCAGTGGCTCTTCTTACACATTTGTTTTCTAGATTAGAAGTTCCCTAGTATCTGTGAAAGTTTCCTATCTACCATAGTCAAGAAACTGTCTAAACTTCTCTTTCTTAAACCTTATCTCCTGCAGTAAAATGTTTATTTAGCTGTTAAATAATTTCTGTGGATTGCTTCTGATATTGAAGAACAGCAGGCTGCATGTGGGGATTCAGAAGTTAATCTTTCCCCTATCTGTTTTTGTGTGTGTGATCTGAAAGGAGGTAATGCCCAACATCACCAGTTTTGTTGCATGTTGCAGTGTTTCCCTACAGAAGAGCAGTTACTGATTGATTATATGACAAATGCAGTAAAGAGATGTTGATGAGGAATTTGGGGCTGTTTCAGTTATATATGCTTTCAGAGAAGCAGTAATTATCTTCCTTTAAATCTGCTTGGTGAGACCCCCTAACTCCAGGTCACAGAATCACAGAATCACAGAATCACCAGGTTGGAAGGGACCTCCAAGATCATCAAGTCCAACCCATGCCCTACACCTCCACTAAACCATGTCATCAAGTTCTATATCCAGTCTCTTTTTAAACACATCCAGGGATGGTGACTCCACCACCGCTCTGGGCAGACTGTTCCAATATTTTATTATTCTTTCTGTGAAAAACCTCTTCCTAATATCCAAACTGTACCTTCCTTGGCGCAGTTTGAGACTGTGTCCTCTCGTTCTGTCCGTTGCTGCCTGGTGAAAGAGATCAACCCCCACCTGTCTACAACCTCCTTTCAAGAAGTTGTAGAGGGTGATAAGGTCACCTCTGAGTCTCCTTTTCTTCAGGCTAAACAACTCCAGTTCTCTCAATCACTTCTCATAGGGCTTGTGCTCCAAGCCCCTCACCAGCCTCGTTGCCCTCCTTTGGACGCACTCAATCATTTCCACACCCTTCTTAAACTGAGGGGCCCAGAACTGGACACAGTACTCAAGGTGCGGCCTCACCAGCGCCGAGTACAGGGGAAGAATAACCTCCTTGTTTCTGCTGGCCCCACCATTCCTAATACAGGTCAGAACGTCATTGGCCTTCTTGGCCACCAGGGCACACTGCCGGCTCATGTTCAGCTGGCAGTCTACCAATACCCCTAAGTCCCTTTCTGTCTGGACACTGGCTTGCCACCCAACACACTGCTCAGTCTCATTATGCCCCTCTTCTTTCACCTATCATGTGTCAGAAATGCATAGCCAATAACTGACAGTGCCATATAGGGCTACCCTGTGGGGCACAGTGCTCATATCTAAATGTGAACTTCAAGTATCATGATTTATGGCTAAAACTGAGGCTACGCCAAGCAAGTAGATTTGTAAACATATGGCTGGAGTCCCTCTAAAAGGCTTTGTGACTTGGATTTTGCCTCCATGTCTGTTCTTGCAGCTTCAGAAGTTTAGTATTGTAGTACACATTATTATTAGACCCAAGTATCTAATGTCTAAAGCTACTATAGTGATTGTGTGTATTGCTGGAAAATTTAGTCATATTAAAGGACTTCACACATCCAAGAATTTCAGTATTTTAAGCAAAATTGCTGCAGTGCTGAAGATTTCTTTCTTTTTGGAAATCAAGAAGCATTATAAAATATTTGAAGCTAGTAAAATATTTTCAGCTTTACAAAATGACATAAATGTGAAGAGAAAATTACCTGGGGTCTGCCTCCCATTCTTGTTTTTTACTTTCCACCCAATTAAAAGTTCATTGTTCATAGAATTTTCATGATTGCTTTCAGTGCTGTCACATTTAATACCATAGACTCATTTTTCCTCATCAGATCATAGAGACTAGACTGGACTGGATTGCAGCCAACACTGTGTTGATTTTTTATGTGATTTTTATGCATTGAAATACAATCCTACATTTTAACTAAACTGCAATTACCTAAATTGATCAGAACAGTGAATACATAACAGAAAGAAAAAACAAAACCCACAACAAATCATAGGAAAATGATCATGTAAACACAGATAAGCTGTTCTGAAAATTGTATTTACCAGCCTCATTTCTTCTGTTCAGCGGCAGCTCAAATGGCATCTAAGAAAGCTCTAGATTATGTAGATTACATACCTACCCCATCCTCCATGCTTGTTCTCTGCTTAATAGGGATAGCTGGAAAATTAGCAATGGGATACTTTGGAAGACTGTCCATCTATCTTGCTGAGCATAGGGAAACACTAGTAGCATCTTTTTCAGCAGGAAAGCTGAAGCTTTTCCACAGGAGTACACTTATACACTTGCCATGTACTTACAAAAATGAAATATTTTCACTGGCTTGGGAAAAGAGACTAAATGAATATGTAACTATAACTGCTTCTGCCTTGAGAGCTTCTATTTACTTTCACATAGCTTTTCTTGCTGTATTAAGGGGGAAAAAAAATGCATGCAGCTTCCTTTTCCAAATATAAGAATTTTACAGAGAGTACAAAAGGCTATGAGAATATTAGCATAGTAGCTAATGAAGATTATTTTGCATTCTTAATGTAATGCATGAGGGAGCTATACAAGGAATTTGAAGAATCAGGTGTTTTAAAGGAGATTAGGCCTTAACAACATCAAAAATTAAAAGCTTTGTCTTCTTGCAAACATGCACATTTCAGGAATATTGTGAGAAGCTGCTGTCCTCGAGAAGTAACAACAATCCTTCTGAGGTTGTGCTGGCATTGGCTGCCTAACTGAAGAAGTTAAAAGCTGTATCCCTACATCACTTTAATGAGCGGCACCAATGGAGTTCAGAAGGGAATTTAAATTCCATCTGGATGTAATTGTCATTATTATTATTATTATTAGCTTATATTCACATGCCTTCCAAGGCAAGGATCTCACTGCTTAGCTTGACGTTTTCTTCAGTCTCATTATACAGTAAATACCAAAGCATTCCGAAGAGTCATGCAGTAATTTGGGGATTTTTGCTTCCCTGGTCTCTACAATCATTGGAATCAAAGCTTGCAAAAGACAAAAAAGAAAGAAGTACTATGTATAAGCTAGACAACTCCATCCCACCCCAGTAGGAAATCAAACCATGTAATACCATTAGATCTAGCTGCTGTTTCTATGAAGTGATGCTGTTCACATTTACCTTCACCTTAAAATGCTATGGTGTTCAAAAAAAGCAGAGCCCAGAAGCATGTTGGTGACTGCTATATCTCTCTCAATGTAAATAAATGCTATTCTTTCTTCAGTAAACCCAAATTGCTCTCCTTGTTCCAGGTGCACTATATGGACTCATTTTCTGCATTGCAAGTGTAAAAATCTCTAAGCTGGCAGTGGTTTGATTGCTCTGTTAATTATGTACAATCAGTCCTACTGTCAATCCACCATAAAAATGTAGACCTCTGCATGGTCTATAGTGGTGTAATTTAAGGGGCTGGAAAGTATTTGCTGTGTACATAGTGTAGATACACATACCACAGAAAGTAGCTATATAAGCATATATGTAAGGGTATGTAAAACACTCATATATAAATAATTTCTGTTTATCTGAAGCTAATGTGATAAGAACTACATCAAATCATACCCTTAAGATTTAAATTTCAATCATTTTGTTGCATTATCGAATAACTGTGGATTCAGAGGTAATTCGTTCTTCCACTTGCAGTGTTACCAGGGAGAGACATCTCAGAGCTATCCTCTTGCCTAATAAGCCTCACTGCTCTTGACTATAAGCATGGACTAGTCTTTACAATCTGTAACATGAATATTCCCTTTGCATTTGCTCTGCAATATGAAAGACTTCTTCAGGAAATCAGGGTAATCCTAACAGTTTCAAACAAAAAATAATTAAGATCTCGGGTTCAAACTTAAACAGGAAAGTTCAGGTTAGATACAAGGAAAAAGTTCTTTATTGTGAGGGTAAATTAGGCACTGGAACAGGCTGCCTAGAGAAGTGGTGAATGCTCCATCCCTGGCAGTGTTCAAGGCCAGGTTGGACAGGGCCTTAGGGATCGGTGTTGGGACTGGTCTTGTTCAACATCTTTGTTGCTGACATGGACAGTGGGAGTGAGTGCGCCCTCAGCAAGTTTGCTGATGACACCAAGCTGTGTGGTTTGGTGGATACGCTGGAGGGAAGGAATGCCATCCAGAGGGACCTTGCCACGCTTGTGAGGTGGGCTGATGCCAACCTCANGACATGGACAGTGGGAGTGAGTGCGCCCTCAGCAAGTTTGCCAATGACACCAAGCTTAATAGTTTTCAACAGGAACTCCAAAGAAAAAATAAATTGGTCTCATGAAAATGCAAGACTTTAATGTTTGAAAAACACTGAACTGTTGAACTTAATTTCATTTTAAAATATTGTTTTCAAGAAGGGAATAATGTAGAAAACTTGAAATAGTTTATTTCCACAGTGTTAAAATTTGTTCAAACTGATTTTAGTGTACCAGAAGTTCCAGCTCTAAGACCTCATCAGTTAGCAGGGAAGAGATCTTTTTTTCCTTTAAATTTGCTGTTTTGGAGAAAAACTCTTGCTCAAAAATAAGATCCTCATTCATAGTCTGGGTCTGCTCTGGTATCTGAATTCAACACCAGGATGCAACTGGGAATCGCTGTCACAAACCTACTCCTACATCTTCTATGTGGATTACTCTCATTTTATTTTGGGATTTTTTAGCATGTGTAAAGAAGAAAGAAGTTATGTTGGCAGTGCCAATATGTTTGCAACAGGAAGGAAATGAGACAGGTAAGCTGAGATCACATCCAACTTGTCCAGGTCTTCTGTTCCTGTCTTGATACAAACCACAGCTGCCAAGCAGAGAGAGGGTCTCTGTGCCTGATGCTGTGCACAAGGCAGAAAGGGAGGTGAAGTTCATGGGATCACAGGGAGAATGTGCATGGATGTGTGGCAGCTTTTTATTTCAGAGGAAGGAAAAGAACTGTCTTCTGTCTTGCTCTCAGAAGTTTGCACCTCGCTGGTGCAGTGTTCACTGAACAGTGCATGATACAGCCTGTGTGCATTTCAGCTGTTCTCTGCTGTCTGTCATAGCACATAATTATAACAATTTAAAATGTGTTTCTTTAGCCCTAGATCTGTGACTGCTTATTTCCTCTTATGCATCTATGATATAAATCAGTGATTATCAAAAAATGTCTTTGCTAGGCTCTGCGCACTGTGCAGTATGGTCCTTCTGGGGAAGACTCAGTCATCTTCATTTTATTGCTCACATCCCTAAGCTAAATGAAGAGGAATCTTCTAATTCTGAGAAAGGTGAATTTCCATCATAAGTCTAATACCCTAATGCTACACTTCATCTGGCAGCCAGCACTTAGCATAGCACCCCAGAGACAGTGAAAGGAGAGGTGGGGAATGCAGATGTGAAAGATTTTGCAGTGGCATCACTGTAGGGCTGTTGATCACAATTATTAGCATGAAAATGTTTTTTGGCAGAAATCCTGCCCCTACTCCAGAGTGATAATAGTTGTTTGAGTGTATGGGTGAGAGGAACAAAAGGTAATCTAGAATATAATTTTTGGTGGTAATTCTCTTTAACTAATATGTCAGCTCTAGGAAGAACTTTATGATCATGATGAGTGAAGGTGTATATGCTGTGTTTCTCATCATAAAGTGTTGTTTGGTGGCAGTCTGAAAAAGAAAATGACCTATGAGAAAACCCTTCACTCTGAACACACTCTGTTCAAGAATGGGAATCTACCTGTGGAAAAGCTTCAGGGGAAGCTGAAGATACAAGCCTGTAAGCAGTGGAGAGAATGGAGCATCCCATTCTCAGCCATATTTAGAAATGAGCACTGTGTGGTTGAGCTGCCTGGCTGATGGACATAAAAAGTAGACAAATAGCCTTGGGCAGGAAAAGGTGGAAGCAGCAGTGGGGTTCCAACTTGTGCAAGGGTAAGAATGATCCTTTGTTACTAAAGCAACAGGAATTGTGTTTTCTTCCATGGTGTCTCCTCTTGTTTTCAGTGATTGTTATCAAGAGCTAAACCCTGGGTAAACCTGAATACAGCTTCTTTGGATTTTAGGCTGGCCTGGAGCTTAAGTCTGAAACAGACATATCCAAGACACTTACATTGTGAAAGGAGCAACTGCAAACAAATGATACCAACAAACTTTGGGGGTATTACATGTACAGAGCTAGAAAGGCTGAAAAATGCTCATGCTATATTGTAAGTGGTTCTTTAGGCTAGTATGGTAACTTGTCATGTAAGCAGAAAGAATTTAATACAATTTTTAGTCCATGTCCCTTTATAGGGGACAGGCAAAAGGGAATCAGGTGAAGAACAAGCTGTCATTGGTTCCAGATATAAGAAAAACACATTTAAATACTTGAGTTGGTCTGATATATATTGTTTTTGAAAAAAACCAAACCCAAACCAACATCTGCTAATGATGCAAGAGCCTTGTTAGGATTTAGAGAAATCAAGGGTGGTGGTGTATATCTGTATGTTATTTCATATAATGGTTTATTCTTGTATGTCATTGTAAAAGTACTGTGGTCCTTTCTGTGCTCTTACATCCCTCATAATTTTGAACTCACTCAAATATTGGAATATACACCTCCAATAGTTTCTCAGTTATATCTTATTTGCTTTCTGTGCCCGTGTCTTTTCCTGAATAAATCCCTATTGAAGCTTTAGACTAAGCTCCACATGTAGTAAAAAGCCTGATTTGTTCCTCACACCCACTCGTTACTCATCTGAGGAGGTGCTGAACTGTTGAGGTGACAACTATATCTGACCAAGACCAAACAGTTTATTTGTGCAGCCTGAAAGGTAATGTACCATGCTCTGGAATTCGATTACCAAGCTGAAAGGGCAAGAGATGATGTCCTCCAAACTTAGTTTAAAAAGAAAAAGGAAAGAGAAAAGAAAATAAACACACAAAACCCCCAACCTCTCCTCCCAGCTTAACTTTCCAGTTAGACGAGAACTGAGTGAGAAAACATAAAACTACCCCTTGCAAAAGAAGCGTGTAAAATCAGGTTTTTATCTGAAGACTGCAGTGCTGGCTGCTGGCGGTATTTAAACAGGATTGTTTCACAGTTGGGTGCAATGCACAGGGAAGAGGACTGTTATTTCCTCCTCCTCCTCTCACCATACCTAGGTTTTCCCTCTGCTACCCATTGTGCACCTTCAGATCAGGACATTTATACATCACAAACTTAAATGACATCCCTAACCAAAGAGATCATACTCCATCATTACTCCCACTTTCAGCTGCCCAGTTTATGTTTCACAGCGGATTTATGATACCTGTCTGCCTCATTGCCTGAGTGCCCCAAGCAATTTATTCCATAATGCCCTTCTTGTAAAGAAATTATGCCTGAATTGCTCACAGGTTAGTTCTTCTATGGCAGCATTCCATGCCCTGGTACTTTTCAGTCGTTCACCATTTAAAATACCTTGAAGGCAAACTGTGATATAGGATTTTGTTTATAATGTCCAGACTTAGTGCAGTTTAACCAGAGAGGGAAATAAAGAAGACTGGAGATATCTTCGGTTATTAAATGAATTTTAGTTATACAACAATAGAGTGGAACTCACAGAAGTCCAAAAAATTGCTTGGGTTTTAAGAAATGTGAAGAGTTGAATTTGATATACTATCTCAAGCTAGGAGGAAAGGGAATTGAAATGCTACAGATCTTAAAGCACCTTAAAGATGGGCTGTTTAAGGCTGCCAGTGTTTGGAGGAAACTAAAATAGAAATTATTTCTGTTCATCCTAGCTTTTTTTTTTTGTTTTTGTTTTTGTTTTGTTTTGTTTTTTGTTTTTGTTTTTTTTTTCTTTTTTTTTTCTGAAATAGAAGGTAGTATCTAGGGGTGGATTTTAGTTTAGATCCTTTTCTGTTAATCAGATCTGTGTTAGCTCCTGCATTGTGATTGGCACTTCAGCATTTAATAGGATTCAGGTCTAGACATGGCTGATCTAAATGCAATTCCACAGAGTAAATGTGGGTTCTACCTCTAAATGCCGTGCACTAGAGGCCCATTGAGTTGCAAAGACTAGGAAGCTGTCCTGTTGTGGGAATTGTTATGGCCCTTGAGGAAACAGAAGGAAACCCAAAATCTTTTCCTGAGGCAGAATATGTAGAAGATGATATAGGCTCCCACTTTTACTTCACCTGAGTATGTATGACCTAGACAGAAATTAAAAGAAAGAACAACTGTGGTCTGGCCCTATGAGCAAAGGGAAAGACCTTGATAACATTAGTCTTAGTTTTATCTCATTCCATGAGTAGCCCAAATAAGTTCAATGGTATTGTTAATGGCATAAAAAACTACGTAAAAGAACATTAAGATGTCTCCCTTATGCAAATTCAGAATGAAAACAGTTACTGCTCAAACAGTAAAATCTATCATTACAGAAAATAAAATTAAAAAACTAAGAATCTTGCATAATTAATGTTGTCAGTATCCTATTATTGCATCTCCATGCAGCTCCTTAACTGCATAATTATTTTGCTCCTAGTAATATTTCTATAATGATATTTTTACAGTATTGTAAAGTTTGCTTTAAAATCAGCCTTAAAGAAAAATGGAGAGCTGTGGGCAGGTCTGACAAATAGGAAGCAGAATGGGAAGTGACAAGGAACAGAGCATGAAGTGCAAGTCCTTAGTGCTGGGTTTCTCTTTTGTGACCTGGGAATTTTTGTACAGTAATGCTGATATCCTAAGAACCAAGAAATCCAGGGCAGGACTTGAAATCTGCTCTTCACGGTGGCAGGAGATACAGCATAGCTGATTCCTGCTGTCTACCTCTATCCAAGCCTCACTCCAGCAGAACTCAAACTGGAATGATAAAATCCTCCTGCTGCATTCTGGAGGCTTTGCTGATGTGAGGGGTGTCAAAGTGTCCATGCACAGAGACAGAGGTGCGGTTGGGATCAGGTCTGCAGCTGGAGCTACATGAGGTCCACCTTCTTGAAAATCTCTCCACCACATGAGCCAAAGTACAGGAAATAGGGATAGCTGGGGATTTACTTCATCCTCCTGGTTTGAATAAGATAGTACTGCAGGACACTTGTTCAGTAATTTTCCTAATTTTCCCTGAAGTGGTTGAAGCTGATCCCTGCTTTCCTGAGAAAGATGCCCTTTGTGGTGGTACCTTTCAGGATAATAATGGCATGAGCAACTGAGAGAATTCAACAGCTAGATGTGAGTTGTCATATATCTTTAGCTTGGAGGTTATATACACACAGGCTATTCAAAGATAATCAGTTTTGCTAATAACTTCTGGTTTGAACAAATATACAGTACAGAAATGTATCACAGTCCTAAACTCATGACATCCTTGTGATTCCCTCAGAGTGCTTGGCTTTCACATAAATAGTGAGTTTGTGTTTTCATTCAAAATGTACCTTCTCTCCATCATGCTGCTTTCCACACAGTCAGTTATTTACAATTTAGGCATCTGTGGCATGACTAAAGGTTTCACATGCCAATTTTGACCATCATTTCATCAGTTCTTTCTGTGGTTTTATCTAGGTTTAACTGACTTGAACTTTTGAAGCAATTCTGTTCGTGAGGTACAAGAAGAAACAAAATCAGATTCTCTTTGTACCCTTTATTTTCTCTCAGGATTCCAGATAAATAAAAAGTTGTAGAAATATTTATCATCATTTTTATTCCATAGCGCAGGTCTAAGCAAACTCAGCTTCAGAGATTGCCTGTGCCCATGTGTGTGGGCTTTGAGAGACCTCTAAATACCACATTAAATCTGTCAGAGATAAAGTTGACCCACAAGAGGTTAGTTAACTCCCAGATCATGGGAAAAATTATGCTTTTCTGTGCACGTATTACAGGGTTATGAGAGCAAAGCCTGCGCTAAAGGGAAAGTAAATTAATTTGAGCCTCACAAACCAAAATCTGTGAGAAGACAGTTTTGATCCACTTTGTCCCCTACCAAGATAGTCCTGCAACACTGATGTGATATAGTACCCAGGAGTACTGGGCTTGTTCTAATAGCACTGCCTGATTGTCCTCCTGCTGCAAATAACTTTTCCCCTCCCTGTTCTTCCTGAGAAACCCCAAACTGGATGCAGTGTTTGTTAGAGTCATTAGAGCTTGTTTGATAGACTTGGTAGATCTGAGCTCAACCTGAGAGAGGGAACTACTGTATTGTTCATTAATGCCCCCCAAGTATCCCAGCTGCAATCTGCTTCATTTTTGTACTGCAGAATATTGAAGATATGATGCTAGCAACTGTGCTCTGAAGAAAGAAAGAGGGGAAAAAAGCAGATGGTACAGGAGGGAGAAGCAAATTGGTTTTGCAGTTACAGTGTAAACTTTAGAAATCTATAGTATTATGGAGCCTGCTGCAATTTTAAGTACCTTTGACTAGACTGCTCAAGAGTGGATAATAAAAGGATCAGAGAAAAACAGGGAATCAATAAGGCTGTCAGAAGTCTTTCCTCCTACTACAGTGTTTCACATTTTCTCTGTGAATCTCTCTACTTCACAGTATTTCAATAAAGCAGGAAAATGGCCGGTCTCAAAACTGAGCGCTACAATTTACTCTTCACACATTACTAACTGCTGCTTTAGAGATTTAGTGCATGTCTAGACAGGGATCCATTTTTAAAACAAAAATTATAACACTGTTAAAGAGAGTTATTTCTGTGCATGTTAATGTTCAAAAGGATCAATACCCCTCTGTTCTCTGAATTTAACTTTAGTGCAGTTTCAGGGATTTTACATAGTTGTCTCTTCAGAGACAGGAAAAGTGCAGTTCATTAGCAAGTATGAATAGTATCTTTTAGGGGTTTATGTCTCATCTAGGCAATTAAGAAGAAGCAAAAACTAAACAAAAACCTAAACCTAGAGATATCCTTGCCTAAAGGTTTAATTTGGAAGGAACCCTCTGAGCTCCACATTTTTGGAAATGCTGGTTAGGACAAATTTTTATAACATGGGAAATAGTTATATGAAAGTGCTTCATACCTTTTAGTGTGGAGCTATGTAGAGGTGGGAAGGGAGAGGGAAAGTGAGATAAGATTCTTGAATTCGGATGAATGTTAGTAGGATGTCCCTGCACACATATCAGATGTGGATATTTTTGAGTTGATGACAGCAGATACAGAGCAGCCAGTAAGCCATCAGCTGTTTCCTTTCTGAATTCATCTTTATGTCTTCAGCTTCTTCTGACTAGTCAAGAAAAGCAGTGTCATACTTCTAAACCAGTACCGGGAATCTGGGAGCATTCTCACAGCTTATCTCAGTGCCATCTGTAGCAAAGATAGGCAGACCTCACAAGACAGAAGTCTTTGATTTTGGTCAAAGAGAAGAATTGGAGAAAAGCAATTGGCCTTCTACAGGTGTTGCCAAAACCCCCACCCACCCCTTTGTCATTGCTGTGAAGTTGTACTGAATTACAGATCTGCACCCAGCTGTCTCTTCCTTTGCTCATACCAAATGCCATCGTCCTTTCCTGTTGTTTATTCATCAGGGAAATAGCCTGCTCTGCTTTGGCTGGAGGAGTCTCTTGGGGTGACTCCTACAAGGTGACACCTTTCTAACTTTTCTGTCATGGGCTGATAACAAACTATTGGTTGTCCAAAGTCTATGTGGAGCTGCTTAGGACTGAAACACTTCTTATAAGATAAGTATGGGGAGAGAGTTTCCATTTTATTTCAAGTGATAGACTTCACAAGATCTCAGTTATATTTGTAGGAAGACTAAACAATATTTTGGATTTCTCTCCAATTACATGTGGTTGCCAAGGCGATATCTAGCTGAGTCTTTCTGAGTCGCCGCAGAATCACAGGGCAGAAAGGGATGTGAATCTTTTCTTTCCTGGCATCTGCAAGCAGTGAGGGTTTTACTTAAGATTCATGTGACTGAAGCAGGGGAGATCTCTCACTTGACAAATACACTCAGTAGGAAAGTTCTTAGAGAAGCAGGAAATGCTCCTGTAAGCAGTGATGAATGGGAGAGTTAAGTGATATTTACATGGCAAGAAACTACTAACACAGGGCCTAGGAGGAGAGTTAACCAAGAGAGAGAACCACAGATCTGATTATATCAGCGCATCTAACCAAGATTACTGCTCAGGTGGATTTAGGACCAGACCCTGAACAGACCTTTTCTACATCTTTTATAAACTGACTGCTGTTATTTGTACTGTGTTTCCTGTACTGACACTGCACTGTTATCTGCATTAACAAAACTGCTGTACAGTGTAGTGATTTCACAGGTAACAAGTGGAAGCTGTTTTAGGTGAGCTGATTGTATGTATCTTACAAATGTTAATACTTATTTGAGACTTGAATGGGACCTACAGGCTGAAACTGCATGTTTTGAGCCTTTTTTTAACAGATGAGGGTATGAGAGAGGAAGCGTCAGAAGAAGTAGGCAGAGGTGATTTAAAGGGCAGAGAATAATAAGAAATAAGATGTTTTGTTTGTTTGTTCATTTTTAAGCAGGAAGTAGGCACTGAAACCCTGGAATATCTGTGATCCATTCTGTGAGACTTGCGTTCACAAATAGAGACCATTACAATTGATATCTTTACTGATAAATCTATGAAAACAGGTCAAGGAAAGAACCACTCAGAAATAAGCCAAGTGAGTAAGATGTTATTTGTAGTGACTTGCCCCGAGGATTATATAGTTCACGTGTAAACTCACACTAGAGCTAAGCATTTTTGCTCTAAGTCAAGCTTATTTTTAAAAGCATTAAAATGAACCATAAAATGAATATTCCAAATAACTGTTGATTCAGCAGTCGAAAGCTTCTCTGGTACGATTGACTTTTTCAGTGAAATGTAAGGATTTCTCAATTACAAGATTTCTGTAAGTTCTTAAGTTATGAATGGTCCAGCATCCTCTGAGTTCTAACAGCCTTTAATGGATTTTAATGTGAATATCTGCTCTGCCTAGTGAAGACTGGAGAATTTCCAGAGGTGTGTACTGGGAGCAAGACAGTACCTGTCTTATGCACTGCAAGTGTTACGCACTTCGCTGCAGAACACCAAAGAGCTGAATGTTATAGATTTTCTTGTCTTTTTTACAACTTGTTACACAGTACTGAACCACTGTTATCTAATTACCTTATTTTTCACAGTCTTGTTCATTTTGTTAGGAGCCTGAGAGGGATTGGTGGGTGAGGCAGTCTGAAGTCTACAGTATCTCCCAGGGTGATACTATGAGAACTCATTATGGTTCATGAAATGCTCACAGATTATGGCATTCAATGCTACAGAAATATCTAGCAGGGGAAAAAACCAAACAAAAAAGAAACTTTGCTTTGGAAGGATAAGAAAAAATATATACCTCCCAGTGAATATTGTTTCTTTGCTGAACCATTGAAGTGTTCTGTATTAAATGAAGCATGTATCCAGATGAGGAGGAGAATGTTATATCATCATTTACATAAAGTGTGCTTTATAAAATGGATGCACAAGAGGGAATGGAGTTCAGGCAGCAGAGTAGGCGATGTGCCAGGGAAACCAAAGAAATACTCCTTTACTTTCACACAGATGCTGCCACATATTGAGCAATGTACCTGGAGCTATAGATAAAAGAGGAAAATAGTTTTGTAACAGTAATTTAAAACTTACATGGCAACACTTTTGCTAGATAAAAAAATGAGTCATTGGGGTCCTGACCAGCAATGCCTCCAATGACCAAGCTTATTGCTGTCTGCAGCAATTTGCATTGATTCTCTCCTCTTCTCTTTAATCTCAGATTTTGGTTGGGGTGGAACTGACGCAGTGGTGACAGTGAATTTCCTGTGAATAGATACACTTTGTTTTCTCAGCTCCCACATTTGTCAACAGGTTTGGCTTTAGATATATTTGGGTTCACCATTTGTAAAGAGGGAAGAGAAATCAGATACATTTGATTTGAAAAGAGTCTCAGGTATAATCTCAGATATAAGCAGTCTCAGACACAACAGTTCTGTTGCTTCCTTTTCCTTCTAAATCTCCCTTTTTATATTGCTGATGTCCCCCATGCTGCTCCTTATAGATCATGATGTAAGTGGACTAAAGCTCAGAATTAGAGGGATATAACTCTGAAGCTTATCTAAAACATTTAGAATCATAGACTCATTGGATAGCTAGGATTGGAAAGGACCTTAAGATTATCCAGTTCCAACCCCCCTGCCATGGGTGGGGACACCTCACACTAAATTATGCCACCTAAGACTCCATCCAAAATGGCCTTGAACACTGCCAGGGATGGAGCATTTGCCTCTTCTCTGGGCAACTCATTCCAGTGCCTCACCACCCTAACAGTAAAGAACTTCTTCCTTGTATCTAACCTGAATGTCCCCTGTTTAACTCATTACCCCTTCTTCTATCACTACAGTCCCTGATGAAGAGCCCCTCTCTGACATCCCTGTAGGCTCCCTTCAGATACTGGAAGGCTGCTATGAGGTCTCCATGCAGCCTTCTCTTCTCCAGGCTGAACAGTCCCAACTTTCCCAGCCTGTCTTCATACAGGAGATGCTCCAGTCCCCTGATCATCTCGTGGCCTCCTCTGGACTTCCAACACTTCCATGTCCTTTTCATGCTGAGGACACCAGAACTCTGCACAATACTGCAAGTGAGGTCTCACGAGAGCAGAGTAGAGGGGCAGGATCACCTCCTTCGACCTGCTGGTCACGCTGAACATGTTTGAGGGATTTGGCTTCTTACTCACCTAAGAACATAGAGGAGTTTCTCACCTTTTGTTCCTGCTTCCTCAGGGACATGCAGGAGGCTGACCTTAGTTTCCTTGAGAAGGGGGCTCAGATTGTTGGTGATGAGGTCAGTTGCCCTCTTTGATTTCTACTCAATGGCCTCTCTTCTGAGTGAAGGCTATGCAGCCAGCTAGCCCCATAAAAGAGAAACAAGTTGAGTGTTGCTGAAGTCCAGATGCCTCCTTCCTCAGAGGAAAGCTTTCTCATGCTGTACTGTTCCAGAGAAGGTGACGGATTAGGAGTGAGAGACAATGTGAGTGAAACCTAAAATCTTGCAGCAGTGTGGGGGTCAGTGGTAAACTGGAAGCTAGTTGGCTCAGAGAGAATAAATTATCTTCAGGACAGCAATGAATATTGCTCTCTGACTGTTGCAGTTCCTTTTCATATTTTGCTTTGGGAAAGGTGAGGTTTTAGCTAGGAATATTTTCAGCTGCCAGAAAGCAATTGGGAATTTTGCTTTCTGATTAAGAATAGGACAGAGAAGACAATGGAGTGAGGTGAGACATGAGGATGAATGGCATGCAATGCTGCTCTACCCAGGGGATATCAAAATTGCTCTCTTCAAGGCCAGTAGGAAAAAAGTAAATGTTAAGCAATGACAAAGATGAGGGAAGTCTAAGGATTCTGAAAGATGAAATAGAATACCAGACATGTTACAAATATAAGTCTGAAACTCCTGTTCCTGTTAATAAAAAACAAAAAAGGTAGTATAGGTGGATAAGTAGCACCTAAGAACAATAAAATTAATTCATTTTACCTCTTTAAGAATTTAAATCCAAAGGCACTCCTTTCACATTGAGCTTTGCTGAAATTCAGTACATTTATTTTGCGATTAATGAAAACGTTTTCTGTGTCATTTATGATTTTTATAATTGCAGATTAGTTTGGCAGACCCAATCAGACATACTTACTGCTCAATTCATAAAAAAGCTGAAATAATTACTTAGACATAAAGAGATTTTACTGTGCGTATTTGTTTACTACGAAGTCTTGAAACAGCAACACAGATGTTGGAACAAATAGTTCATATTGCAGCTCCATCTCTTCTCAGATTGAGTTTGAACTCATCATTGAATAGATTAGCTCAGCAGTTAAAGTTTGTTGAAATAACCTCTTAGTTCTTTGAATATTAATGTTTCATAATCTGCAGAGATCAGTATTACATGTCCCATTTCTGTTACATTAATATTCCTCATCAAAGAATTAATATTTCAATCTAAAGGAACCATAAAGCAAGACTTGCAGATTTGTTCCCATGAAAAAGTGGCATTAGCTCTGCTTGATTTGTTCTGGACTAATACTGTTCAGCCATGAATTATCACTACCTTCAAATCCCTGGGAGTTGCAACTCAAAGACTGAAACCAGCATATACTGATTCAATGATATTTAAATGAAAGAATGAAGCCATCCTACTTCTGAATGAAATACATGATGAAAGGAGTTTTCATAGAGATAAATCTTTCATGAGCCATGGTTTCCCATTCTATATTTCTTGCAATATAGGTAATTTCTTCTGTAAGTGGTAAATGTATCCTTTTTTTGCAAGTATGTATCTTTTTTTTTTTTTTTTTTTTTTTTTTTTTTAAAATTTTTTTAAAAAAATGTAGTCTCTCCTTTTGG
>NDXB01009566.1:22479-177153 GCA_002631895.1 Agapornis roseicollis
TTTTTTTTTTTTTTTTTTTACTATAAAATCACTTCAAAGAGAGCAGGATCTCCAATTGGGAACAGAGTACTGCAGTCTGCAACAGTGTGGCCTCCACCATTGTTAATACTCTACACACATCTATACAACACAGTATATTCATCTATACGCTCTATCCAGCATCCCTGATTTTTCAGCATGGGTAACCTCCAAAGACAGGATAAGTTCAGACATCCCCTATTTATTAACTCATTTTATTGCTCATGCTGCTAGAAGGGGTTCTTATTTGTTGGCACTATGCTAATCATTTTCAGGATGCATGCATGCATGCATGCATCATGGAGCCATGGTAAGACCATCAAACCCATTTTGCCTTGGCCACTATGTCACTATAGACAAGTAAGACTAAGCATTAAAGGAGTTACACAATCAACAAATTACTTCCAAGTACGGTGAAAGAAATCAAAAGACATTTCAATGAGAGCCGTTTTCCTAGATGTCAAGGGACAGTGAAGACAGACAGATCTGAGTTTTGTGTCAGGCAAAGAAACTTTGTGTAGTTTCTATTATTTTGCTAAGATTAAAGTTTAAAGCCCAGCAAGAAATTCTCAAACGCCATATATGGAGACAAATTCATTGAAAGCATAGTATCAAAAAAGGTGGATAATTATCACATAATGATTTCTGAAAATGATCACCATTTAACTAATCCAAAAAACGTTTTGATATCACAATGGACGTCAGCTCTGTTGTTGGGAGAAAGTAACCAATTTCTTGTACAGAGGAGAATAATTGTCACTGAGAGCAGAGGAGGAGCTTCCTTAATCCAAAATAGTTTAGCGTTAAAGCAGAATAATTATATGGGGGTTGTTATGTATAGGGGAAAGGAATGACTAAGAGGATGCTCTGCACAGAACAAAGGTGATTAAGAAAGCAGTCGGGCACTAATGTACTGTACTGTTTTAAATAAGACTTAATACCTGGTTTATGATCTGTCTGATTTGTTCTCACTTTGGAGATTCATGAGTATCCACTTACTTTGCTGTAGCCAGCAAGGATACAGCTCATAACAACAGGTGAAGTATACTATCATAATGGTCCTAAATTATTTGAAAGGAGCAATTATTCAAAATATGCTTTCTAGTAGCTATATTTTTAAAGCTACAGGGAACTGCCACTGCAATGGTGATTTCTTCCATGCAAGAAGGTACAACAGTTCAGCTGCCAGCAAGTGCTCAAGGCTCTGGTTCACATGGAGTCTCCTGGCAAGTCAGGGCAGTCATGTCATTTGGTATCTGCTATGATGAAGGTATACTTTGGCTTTTGTTTCTGTACTATTAGATCTTAGTAATGTGGTAGCAGTGTCACAAAGTGAGGTTAAGGTCTGAAGAGTCATTCTCGCAGCCTGCTTCTTATTTCATATGAAAATTACTCTTTTTGTTTTCCAGTTCCCTTTTTTTGGGGACTGTATGACTAGATTGAATATAACTTCGAGGTGGCTGGCTTTGTGCATAATTCATCAAAGCAAAAACTGTTTTAATATTCATATTTAAAAAATAATATTCCATATTTAATTTTGATGTACATTAATAAAAAATGTGAGCATTTTTGTTGATTTTTATATGTCAAAATTATTTGCTTCTGCTTTCAGAGTTTAAAGAATCCTCTGGAAGAGCACAGTTTTGTGATTTTTTTATTTCTGTGCAACTTTCTGCTTTACTATGTTGACATTTCACCACCTCTTGCTTCAGTAATGCCTTAATCAAGGTATATATAATGATTTCACTTGTTGGCATAAATCTGTCTTGGCATACATGGTGCCATTTCTCTGCTGTTTTCCAGAATTCCTCCAGGTCTTTTTTTGTTTCAGATATAGTTCCTACAACTCTGCTCTGTATTTTACCTGCTGCTGCACTAGAAAACTGTTAGCATCCCACTTCATGAAGTTTAACTTGTGTGTCAAACCTTATTCTTCTGCTTGTCTAACCCTGAAAACACAATCAGAGCACTTTATCTGTGGGCATGATGGCTACCTAGCAGTTTCATCTTTTCTTTTGATTATTCTCCCACTATATGCATGACATCTTAATCAATTTTATCTCATTTCATAATTTTCCATCTGCATTTCCAACTTTAATAGATCCTCCTACATTATTTAACTTGTTCTTGATGATATTTGCTGCACTTGCTTGCTTCTCAAGCATGATTTTCTTTCTTTTTGCATATATTCACCTGATATAAAAATGATAAGAATCTGAAACATTCATGTTCTTGGCTGTAAGTATTTTGCAAATACTCTGACAGAACAGGTAAAAATGTTGTCACCTAGCAACTAATAGCATTATATATATATATGTATGTATGTATGATTTTTTTTATTCTTCTGGAATTGCCTAGATGATTTTCCCCCTTAATTTTCACTTGAAATTTTATGAGAAAATGGGAACTTGCTCTTAAAATGTTTTAAAAAAATCAAAAAGTCAGCTGGCTGTTAAATTAAAAGGCTAAGAAATATCATGCAAGTTATTACAGCCCATAAATTAGGATCTGTATTCTTCTGATATCTTTGAAACTGATGACTGTGAAAAATTCCTTAGTGAGCACACTTTTTTCTATGCAGGATATGGAGCTATGGGGGAACTGAGCTGTCCTTCTTTTGTACTGCACTGGACAGGAGAACATGTTTTAGGAGCAGGGTATTGTCCAGTGACAGATCATTATGTTTATTCACATTCTGGAAACAGCAGGGAATAAAAATAAAGTACAAAAAAAGTTAGCCCAAGGTCTTAACTGCTTATATTAATCTCTAAGAAAATCCAGTGAAATATAAACTATGTTTCTTTGTCATTAATGTCAGAGAATTTTATGTCAATTCCCAATTACCCAGTTTAGAATCACAAGTAAAAAGAGCAGACATCACTCCAGGGGAAACCTGTCACTCTGCTCTTATGTTCTAAAAGCAGACAGACTCTTTAAAAGAAAGCATAAGAAATCCTGTCTGGACAATTTTTAATTAAATACATATTTTAAAGCTTTTTTTTTTTTTTTTGCAGTCCTAAATTATACATGTCTGAAAATGTGAAGCGTTGGTTTGGTTTTTGTTTTTAATCTTAATTAGGCCAGTGCTGCCTTTGTTCTATAAATCCAATTGCCTTTTTTTGAACTGTTGTAGTGAACTGCACAGGGATAGTCTGATAAGTGCTTGAAACTGTCCCACACGACATCCTTGTCTCTAGATTGGAGAGACATCAATTTGGTAGGTGGAGCACTCGGTGGATAAAGAACTGGCTGGATGGCCGCATGCAAAGAGTTGTGGTCAATGGCTCAGTGTCCAGCTGGAGGCCAGTGACAAGTGGTGTCCCTCAGGGATCATTGTTGGGACCGGTCTTGTTCAGCATCTTTGTCACTGACAAGTACAGTGGGATTGAGTGTGCCCTCATCAAGTTTGCCAATGACACCAAGCTGTGTGGTTTGGTGGATATACTGGAGGGAAGGAATGCCATCCAGAGGGACCTTGACACACTTGTGAGGTGGGCTGATGCCAACCTCATGAAGTTCAACCATGCCAAGTGCAAGGTCCTACACCTGGGTCGGAGCAATCCCAGGCACAGCTACAGGTTGAGCAGAGAAGAGATTCAGAGCAGCCCTGTGGAGAAGGACTTGGGGGTGGTGGTCGATGAGAACATGAACATGAGCCGGATTCAGTGTGTGCTTGCAGCCCAGAAAGCAACTGTCTCCTGGTCTGCATCAAAAGGAGAGTGACCAGCAGGTCAAAGGAGGTGATCCTGCCCCTCTGCTCTGCTCTCATGAGACCTCACCTGGAGCATTGTGTGCAGTTCTGGTGTCCTCAACATAAAAAGGACATGGAACTGTTGGAACAAGTCCAGAGGAGGCCACAAAGGTGATCAGGGGACTGGAGCATCTCCCATACGAAGACAGGCTGAGAAAGTTGGGACTGTTCAGCCTGGAGAAGAGAAGGCTGCATGGAGACCTCATAGCAGCATTCCAGTATCTGAAGGGGGCCTATAGGAGTGCTGGGGAGGGACTCTTCATTAGTGACTGTAGTGAAAGGACAAGGGGTAATGGGTTCAAACTTAAACGGGAGAGGTTTAGATTGGATATAAGGAAGAAGTTCTTTACTGTTAGGGTGGTGAGGCACTGGAATGGATTGTCCAGGAAGGTTGTGTGAGTGCTCCATCCCTGGCGGTGTCCAAGGCCAGGCTGAACAGAGCCTTGGGTGGCATGGTTTAGTGTGAGTTGTTCCTGCTCATGGCAGGGGGGTTGGAACTAGATGATCTTAAAGTCCTTTCCAACTCTAAGTATTCTATAATTCTATGATTCTGTGATATTAAAATAAGTGTCTCTAAATTCCAAATTAACTACATTTTCAGTTATTTTTCAGAAAGTTAGTAGGAGACAGCAGTACCTATTTTCATGTGACACATCACTGTTTGTAGTATTCGTTGTTTCTCTCTGACATGTTTCTTTTTGATGTCTGCTGTACGGACCTTTTTTAATATGTCTTTCACCACTTCCATGAAAACATTTTTGGGGTAGTAAGTCATTAGAACTGGACACATGCTTATGTGAGCTATATAAATGTCTTAAATAATGGCATAATACATGAGTGTGTTATCCATAAGTGCATGTCTATAGGTATATATTACCCACATCACTTAATATCCTGATAACTTTATAACTATCACTCTCGTCCAAGAAGATGTGTCTCGCTCCCTCTTCACAAGGATACTTTGGTGTTCTTGATATCAGTTTAGTCTGTTGAACTCATCCTAGGACCTATAGAATCATAGAATCCTAGGACCTATAGAATCATAGAATCAACCAAGTTGGAAAAGACCTTTTAGATCATCAAGTCCAACCGTTCCCCAGCACTGTCAAGGCCACCACTAACCCATGGCACTGAAGGCCTCATCTACACAGTGTGTGAATACTTCCAGGGATGTTCACCCCACCGCTGCCCTGGGCAGCCTGTTCCAGCACCTGAGCATGCTCTGTGAAGCACATCAATTGATCTAGCACATGGGGTCATGAGCACACGATAACCTAACATCATTCCTTTCTATATATACTACTGTGCATTTTCTGTGCATTGCATTTGTTCCTCTGGGTTGAAGCAGGATCCTTCCTGCTCCCTTCTTTGGTCCCCACTGTGCAAAATTATTTTAATCTGAGTACACATTTCACATTTCCCCCTTCTTTTTATCATTAATAAACATGTAAAATGACATCAATTTACTATTAAAACCTTCCTCCTGTGGTGGGAAGAAATGCCTTGTTCTGACTGGGTTTTATAGCTTCTAACTGACTTTTAATATCTGGTAGGAGATGAGAGATTTCACTTCTTGATTTGACAATTAGGACTTTTTTTTGTGTAGTGTTTTATCTAAAACTTACACTTTCTTTTCTAGCATTTCTTTGCTCCAACACATTAAGACAAAATCCAACAAAGTAATGGGACCTGCCCCAGTGAAATCGTTGAACTTTCCCTTGCCTTTGGCCATTTACAGCATTTGAACTCTGAACTGTGAGTGGCTATATTACCTGAATAATCCTGTTCCTATGAATTACCCATAGATCTGCCCAGCTATTCAGACAGGGCAGAAGTTACTGAATAGGACTGCAAACTATCCTGATGAACAGAGATGAGGACATTCAGTTTCCTACATATAGAAGGCAGAGAACTGCAATATTTTTTGCAGTCATCACTAGCAGCAGTATGTGGGTGCTTCTTTTTGCTAGACCCAACTGTAGTCCATTATATTCTTTCATCTGGAATGAGACATATTCACCACTGTATTCCTTTCCTAATACAACACTCTGAGCTCTAAACATGCTAGCTTCAGATGTAAGAATGAACTTCTAAGACATTCATCAACAAATGATGGCAGGATATGGCTGGGTAGTAAATGTTTGTGACTCTTCTAATTGTTACAGAGGAAGTGTTGCAGAATATAAATAAGTATTAAATCAATGTGATAGGTCCCTATATAACCTCTGACTAGGCTTTATGGCTGAACTTGCTTTCAGATGCACTCCAGTAGGCAGTTTAGGTTACTTGCTCTGCTTTACTCTTTCTAACGTGAGTCAAAGTTAATTCAAAGTCAAAAACTTATGGGTAGTTCACTTTGTTTATTTTAGCACCCAACTTGTGCTAGTACAGGCTGTAATATACCTTCTTAGGACTGCTATTTTAGATTAATCTGCAACTAGCACAGCTTGTCTCTGTAGCTGAACAGATGTGTTTCAACAGGATGGCACTTGGCAGAATTGTCCTGAAATTCTACATTTTATGTAGCTCTTCTCACTTCTAGTTTTTCACTGTACCATCTGTATTGCTATCATACAGAAGTAAAGTCAATGGGGCATTAAGAACTTGCTGATGCTACTGTTTCTTGTTGGAGCTGAAAAAGAGCTCTTACTTTTTTATTCTGCATTTTGCTGGCTTTGTCACCCTAAATCAAAGTAGCAATATGGCTTTTTGGGACAGCTTATGACATGAGTTTATGTCTGCCCTGTGCACCCATGAAAAGGAGCAATCTCAAGTTCAAGATCTTAGAATTATGCAATAACTGTAAGTCTGCTCTGCTCCTTCTAATCCAAGTGCCTTCCCTCCTGCAAGATGGAGCAAGAAATACTAGCTATATCTGTGTTGTGCATCCAGCTGCTCTGTAGAATAGGATTTTGCTTATTTGTATATTTTAATTCACATCTTCTAATCTTTAATAACATGAACAAACTTGCCCCCACACCAAACAGGCCTTAACAAACCAACAGAAATCCAATCACAACCTGACATTTCTGGAAAGAAGAGACGAGGGCCATCTTGCTGAGGCACTGATTTAACATTCAGCTTCTTGAAAGCTACAGTACAGTTTGTGCGTTTGCTTATGTACTCTTGTATTCTTGACTGCAGTGTGGTGGAGGAGATCATGGTCCTGCTGAGAGGCAAGGGACTGAAATGCTGCTGCTAAGGAGTAATACCTCCTTTTTTCCTCTCTGTCCCATTTAAGTGAGTTAAGAAGCAATTAATGTTATGATGCAGCCTTGCTGTTTTCAGCTGATGTTTTGCAGACTAATAGAAAAGAGTGCCTTGCCTGAGCTCCACTTCTTTCTCTGACAGCTAGCACAAGCCAAAAGTCTACATCTGTCTTGGTTGTCCATACTGAAACAATTTTGGACCTCTCTTCAAAGTAGAAAAAAATGAACAAAGCACCAAATTCTGCTCTATTGTTTCATATGCTTCAAGTTACCATCAGAATCACGTGATTGCAAGTCGGTGTAAAATTTACTTAAATGGCTTGGAGACACTCACTGAAGCACTGTTGACTTTTGCCTGTGTTCTGGTTTTGTCGTCCTTTGTTCTTTTTTCATTTCTGCCTGAAGCCACACAAGGACAATCAGGAGATAATCAAACACCTCTAGGGAGAAAAGGAAAAAGAAAAAAAAGAGAGCTCACCCAGTATAAAATTTGCATAAATGCTAATTCCTGGCAGAGTTGCTGATACACACCATATGAAAGTGCGCTGGTAGAATGACACTCTGGTAACTCAGGGGTGATAGCACCATGGGCTCAGATGATGCCAAGGTTCCAAAAGCCAGCTGCAACACAGCCAGTGTAGCGAACAACATGGTCCTAGTTCTAAAATTTGTGGAGTGGTGCCTGGTTTGAGAATATTTTTTCTCTGGAAAGTTTACAATAATACCATATACTTGTGCAAAACACCATTGGATCAAGGTGTAACAAGCAGAACAGGAAAAGTTCAGCACTTCTGGGGAAATTCTACCCTCCCCACAATTGACTTGCAGTGTTTAACACCTTCACCATGTGCACAGACATGCAAGCAGGGGTGACCTTAACTGCCCAGCAGTAGAAGGTAGGAGTAGCATAGTACTAAGCTGAGCACTATAATACTCACTCCTGAATAGGCACTCTGGGAGTCGTTGCTGGTTAGGCAATGAGCAGTGAGGTGGGGAGTGTGAGTCCCCATTGCATATTCAATGTGCTCATCTGGTGAATATCAATTTCTGAGATGTCAGTGTTTTCTCAGGTGTTTATGCCATTTCATGTGACTGTTTCACACTTGAGTTACTAATATTATTTCAACAATTTCTCTTCTTTCTTGCTTTGTTTTGTTTTGTTTTTCTTTTATTCTCCTATGTGATTTAGCTTACGTACCTCTTGCAGCACAGTGATGTTTTTCCAACAGAGTTGAGCAAAGGCCATGCAGTTCTTAGCAGAAATGGGCCTTAGGGCTCAGCTGTATTTGACTTGATCTGGGCTGCAAGTGATAACATACTTGTCCTGCCTTCAATGTCACATCTTCCTCTATCTGAGTGATAACAGATGCTTATTATCAATAAGAGGTAACTTATTGAGGTACCTGAAACAGCTTGATTGTCTTGGTATGTTTTCACATTAAAAAAGTAATATATAAAATTCTTTATGAATTATAAAGAGTATATTACTTATAAAGTACAGAAGGAATAGTTCACTTTGACTAGGATTGCAAACAAAAGATCAAAATTTTTAAAACACATTGATTTGTTTGCAACATACATATTTCTGCTAAAATATGTTGAATTATTCCATGTCTTCAAATACAGGGTGAATTCTGATATAAGATATGGCTGAAACTGTTGATACATAAGAGAATTTCTCCTTTAGAAAGAATCATTAGATAATCTGTAGGCTGAGTTATGTTGTTGGGTTGAATGAACTCCCAGAAACCCTATGGGTGCTTTGATAGATATAAATTCCTCAACGTATTTCATTTATTCTCAATCCAGGTGCAAAATCAAAGTGTTAACTTGCATACTTTAAAAATTAAATTAATTTTATAGGTTCTGGAATACAGCACAGTTGGAAGCAGTATTTTAGTGTTTTGTTGACAACTGATCTCTACGGATTGTGGCAAATTGGTCCAGCACAGAACCACCCTTGTCTGAAACACAGATAATCTGGAAATCACAATGAATTACAAATTCCATTTGCATTGGCTGGGGATTGTAGCAGTGTCTGGTCATCTCAGTTTGAGAGGATTCTGCTTAGCTGAGTTGGATGTGAATAGCAATGTGACCCAATCATGGTATTATTAACTACCCTGACTCTTACTAAATTGCTAAAATCCCAGGTTTAGAAACTGGGAATATCTGTCAGTATATTTTCATACCTGTAAAACATCTGAAGAAATAAGTGAAAGTAAACATACATGCATATTAAATGAACATGCTTTTGTTGCTAAGGTAACAAATTTCATATCTTTATGGGAATACTGTACCACATATAGCACTTAATTCACCAGTATTAAAAAAGCTGTTTTATGCAGCCATTTAGAGACATGAACAATACATGGATTTGAGATGAGTGAGTGGTTTATCAGGAAATTCATATTCAGCATGAAGACACTGATGGCTCTGTGGCAGTTGAAATTTAGAGGGAATCATATTTATGAGTAGTCATCTGTAGTAAGGAGGCAAGATGATAGCAGAAAAGACAGTCTCCATTTCTTTGCTCCTCTCTTCAGTTCAGATTCTCTTGCCTTTGTCTATACCTTTCAACTACTTGTGAGGGATTTAATAGAGAACAAAAAAGGGTTTAGCACTGTGGAGTTTTAACAAACAAACAGTGCCCTTCATTTAACGTGATGTGTTGGCCAGGAGAATGAACTTGGAGAAGATGTTTTGATATTCTCATAGCAACTCTGCAGAGGAAAGTGGCTAGTATTTCAAGGTGTTGCTTTCTTTAAAAGTAGAATTCATATGTAATTCTTTGTACTTTTATACTCTAATTGGGCAGACATATACAAAGACTAAATTTCACAGCATTTGGGAAAGAGGAGAAAAAGAATATAGAGATGGCCTTACTGAGGCAGACCAGAGCAGAAAGTGCACATGTCTCTGATCAGAGGATGAAGAACTGGCTGGCGATAGTTTTCTGGAAGCAGACAAGTCTAATGTACCTTTCTCAGGTATAGTTTATGTTTTAATTTTTATAGCTTGGGTGCAGAGATTTAGTGCTTTGTCTCCAGATTTAGGAAGAAACTGTCAGACTGGTGAGTAAGGGAATGGGGATAAGGGTAGGATACTCCATTATATCAGTTTGATGGTGCCTTGCCAAAACATCAGCTGATACGTATGATGGTTTAGAGTCACCCTTAGGTTAACATACTTTTTCACTTCCCTTGGTGATGAAAACTTCCAGGAGAAAATCATAGCAGCACAATGAAATGCTTCTTTTTATTCACAGATGGAGGACAAAAGATCCTGAAAAGTGGATGGTAAAGTCTCTTCAACAGTCCTTATGTTGCTATACCCCAGGTGATGACTGGGTTAGAAGTACCATCTGTTTATTCATGGAACCTTGAATTATTGTGAATATCTGACTCCAAATCAAAATCTTCACTGAATCGTTGCGTTTTACCTGAGCCTTTTCTTCCACAAAATGATCTGGGAATTATCAAGTAATGCCATTATTTTCATTATTGCTTTCATAGCTGAATGTTATATGATTTCTATATCTTCTTAAGTTAACAAATGTGACAATTACAAGACTTGACAGGCAGAAAGAGAGATTGTGGAGAACTGCACTTGGGGAGGAGCATATTTTAATAGTCTCCTTTTTGGCAGACTTGCATTATCTGTGATTACTCAGCAGACATCACTGTTAAGAAAATGCTATCAATCAGCCTGATGTGATTCTGAAGCTCAGTTTCTTTCTATGAATGTTTCTTACTTGTCCTTGTCCATAGCATAGTACTTTTTGCTTCTTAACTTGAAATAAAACTTTGAAATTAGCATTGCACAGAAACTTTGCTTTAGGATCCAGGAAAAGTCTAACAGCAAAAACTACTTGCCTCTTGCTAATTTAGAGTCTTGAAATGTTGCTAGGTAGAGTTTGGTTCAGATTCATTGCAGCTGTGGAGAATAAATGAAGTATGAATAGAAGGTAGGGCCTGTTTTTATCATATTTGTACCATAAATCCAGAATATTTTCTCTCCTTTGGCTGGCACTCTGGTGGTCTTGAAGATGAGCACTGGCAAAACACCTTAAGGGTGTAATATTTTTAGATGATATAAGGTAGATTAATGGGCAAGAAGTATTTGGAAGAATTGGAAAAATGTTAGAAGATTTTATTTCCCGCTACTAACAACAACACTGAAGACAAACAGAAAACTCCTGAAGAAATAAAGGCATACTGTAAAGGATTAACCTGGTTGCCTGTGTTAGAAATGTTGATCTTAAATAATCTTGAGTTAGAATGCACATTCTTCTAACATGATTTCACTATGCTGTGGTCCACACAAATCAAGTCCTTGTATATACCAGTACATAAAAGATGGTGATATACGTTGTGAGGGGTAAAGTTTTGAGGAAAACACCTCCAGTTTTTGTTCTTTTACAGATATCTTTTAAAACACTCATACCATCTCAATTTTGTCTTCACATTTATTAATTAGTGCTTATCTCACTTAAGGAAAGCCTCTTAATTGGGGTTTCATTGTATGCCAGAACAAAGAGTGCAGGAACATTCCACCCTGAGAGATCAGGTGGAAGTACTGAGGTTGTCAAATGTTTGAAAGAGTCAATTTTTTTGTGGGAATTAAGCTAAATTCTCAATTTCTGAATGTCTGACTATACCACTGTTTTTTGATTTGGGTTTTTGTTTTTTTGGTATGTGCCTGACTATTCTCCTTGGGAAACTACATAAAAATTAGCAGAGATTTTTGTATTACATGAATAAACCTATTAGGTTTCTTCCTATTAGATACAACTATAATGCTTAATCCCTCTCAGGAGGTCATGGATAAAATGGTTCATTCATTTTAAAGGCCTATTTGTTAAGGCCAGTTGGGTAGAGGAACTCAGTGTCATCATTTCAGAAACAGTTTAGATAAATATATAAAGCAAAGCTCTCTTGATTGTATTTTCTTGTTCTAGGGAGAAGTGTAATGACTGGCAAACTGGGGAGGCAAATTGATACCTTAACAGCATAGCAAATTTTTTTCCTGTTACTTCCTCATTGGTATTGTATCTGTCTCTCCTACTTATGCATCTCTGTTCCACTTTGGACAGATAACAGCGTGACACTGCGAAAACATTCACCAGGTCTGGGTCAGTAGATGTGTACTAGGCTTTGGACTCATATTGTGCTTTACAACCATTTGAATTTGATTTGGATGGTCTAACAATCAGAGAATTTTTCACCTGTTAATAATCTGAGTTTAGCTCAGCTCAAAGTCTGACATGCTCAGCTCAGCCCAGGCTGGGTTCTGGAGGATTCAGTGGATTTATCACTCCCAGATTTCTGATTTTGATTAGTACATTATTGGATCAAATTTATGTAGCAAATTATCTTCGCTGGTGCTGGAGAGCATGCCAGCATCTAAAGCCTGGAAGACACTTAAAGGTTTTTATGAAAAGTAAGGATTTATCTATGGAGAAGGTCCACTTAGGGGGTTAGCCAGTGGGTGTCTCAGATGCTGAATCTCTTCCGTAAAGACAATGCAAGTTGTGTGAGAAATCCTCAGCTGGGAAGCTTGTTAGCTGAACTGCTCAAGGCAAGAGATTCCCTTAAACCGATCTAAATCTTCAGAAATGTATTTCCTTTTGATTCAGTCTGCTTGTGTCTTTATAACCCTTTTTGTATTGCATTGTCTTGTTTTGAATTTAGGGAGTTGCTTGTTTAATAGCCTATCTTGAGTTAAAGATAATTTAAGGTTACTCACCTATAGCAGGTTTGACATTCCTTAAAATCTTAAAACTGGGAAATATTATCAAGGGCTCAGATCCCCAGATCATTGTAAATACCTAAAATATGTGATTCTGTGTATGTAACAGGTCTTTGAGAGTCCTCCCATGGTTGCTATTTGTCAGGGAGCACTTTGATGGACAATAAAGCAATAGGGCCTGAAACAACTGCTGTTTCTCATGTTCCTTTTCAGCAAGGGTGGGACCTGTCCACTGAAGCCTTGAGCTGCTGCAATTGGGAACCCTGGGCTGCAATTAGGGTGATCTTGTCCTTCGCAGGTGGGACATGCAGGTCCTCTCCACCAGCCGTGGGTGAATTGTGTCTGCTGGCCCTGACAAATCCTTGTGTGTAGGACAGCCATCACCATCACAGACAGACTGCATGCATACAAGTTTCAAAAGATGAAACTCCAATATATGTCTGCTTTTGAGGAGAGGGAGGGATTTCCCAGACAAGGAAGGAGTTGAGAAACTCTATAGGTTTTATGTCAGTGGTGTTATCATATGAATTTCTGCCATTGTTTAACATCAAAAAGAAAAATGAGCCATGAAAGGATGTGGGAGAGAGATTAAAAACAGCACCAGGAAGGGAAATGTTTCTCTTTCTGTTTGTAGCCTGTCTGTCTAATAAATCTCCTTCCCAAGCAACTCTACATAAAGTAAGAGGCACATACTCAGTAAGGCTCAGTAAGGCGCTTCTGCAGCTGCTGGTATTTAGTATGCAGCTGCTTGATTTTATATTTTCCAGCAGCCTGCTTATTCAGAGAAAGTCTCTTGCTGTAGAAAGAGATATGGGAAGCCATTAGCTGGCTTTTATTCTTCGAAGTGTAAAACAGAGGACAACGGCTCAGCTGGGACTCTAATGTTAGTGTTTATATGAGTTACAGCCCTAGTGTGAAATCAGTTCCAGTGGTCAAATATTACATGCTTAATATTTGTTTTTAAAAACATAGCATGTAAAGCAGTTTTTCTACAACTACTGTTGTACTACTGTTGTACCCATGACTTCTCAGAAGAGATGGTCAGTTGTCAGCAGTATGACTTTGATGCTTTGCTCTTCTAATGTTGACTGCAGAAATGGGTTGTGCAAGAACAAAGTTTCAAACCCAAAATGCAGTCCATTAATCCCATCTCAACAAGGCAGTTACTCATGGAGTGGAGAAGCCAGTACTATTTGAGGTGGAAGAAAGGAGTTACTGAGTAAAATGGAATCTAAATAAAAGACAGCTCTGGGAGGAAGGTGTGTAACTTCATGCATCCAGCTTTCTACAGTTACTCAGAAAGCAAATGTATGTGAATTAATGAGTTTTTCATAATGTCCATCGCTATTCTATCCAGGGTTGCAAGGATTGAGATCGTCTGAAATTAGATGTCTTTTACCTCTTCTTTTAACTCTGACTGTGCTCAGATATGAACAAATATTGTGACCATTTCTATGGTGGAATGTAACAACCCTCTTACACAAAGAGGAAACTGTCCTTTGGCATTAAGTTCATCAGAGCCTTAAGAAGAGTATTGACATGAGGAAAGGCCCAAATCTTTATCTTCCCAACCTGAGTACTCCAACCCTGGATCCTGAGCAAATTCATTCACTTTCTCAAAGGAAAGATTGCAATGTGGATTTCATTTGATTTTCCAGTTTATCAGTTGTTTCCCTCAACTGAAACTGAAAATGGCTGTGGGGATAATTTTAGGTATCTGAAGATTTTTATCTACAGCTTTATGTAAACCAAGATGTGGTTTGTTTTGGTTTTTGTTTTTTTTTAAGTAACTAATAAAAAAAAGCCAACCAAAATCCAAAATTACACACATAAGTGCTGTGTAGTTACTGAATTTTCTAGGTTGGTTGACCTATGGTAAAACAGAATGGTGATAACCTTCTTAGAGTTTTCTTAATTGACTATTTCTGCCTTATAGTAGGATATATTGGTGGAGTAGTGCTTTATACACTACAATATTGCAATTTTACTGTCAACACACAGAAAGCTTGGGTAAACACCAGTACAATATCTGAGTAGTTCAGAGACAACAGTTAGAACAACACATTGTGGAAATAACTGATACTCTATGTAATTATACATGATATCTTGAGCCATCATAATTAAAGCACAACAGGTAACACTGGAAAAAGACAACTAGAGATTATGTAAATTTGGTAATTTGGCTGTATGAAAGGCTTCTCCAATGTTAAAAATAGCAAGTTAGTATTAGAAGCAGAGAGAAGACAGCTAAACAAGGTGAACCTAATTAGATGAACAAGGAACACAGTATTGAAATTACAAATTAATGATAGCCTTAGAGGCAAAAGAATACCTGTTAGCAGATGAAGAAAGGAGCTAAAACTTGTGATGGTTAAAAAATAAAGCCAAACTATTATACAGGCTCACTTACACAGCCACCTACATATGTATTGCTTTGAAATAGGACAGCAGGCTTGATGTTTGCCTGTGTGTGGGACCCCTAAGAGAGCTACACACTCTGTATTCACAGGATCAGTTCAAATGGTTTCAGCAATACTAAAGTACAAAGCCAACAGGCTCTGCCTTGGTGAGGAACATTAACTTTAGCTTCCAGCCTAATAGATCACAGCAGATTATAGGGCAGCAAGGGAAGGACGGAGGAAGAAGGGCAAGGATGCATGATGCAGCTGCTTGGAGAATAGGAAGCAGACATCATTGGCAGCTGCTTAATTGCATTTTGCCAGTTTTCACTGCCAAACCCATAGCTTCCTTCTTTTTTAGATGATTGTAAAGGGGCTGAGGTGCCTGAAGGTGTTTTGATGAAGAATTAGAAGGAAGGACAGGAGCAGAGGGGAGTGAAGGCAGTCAGCACGAAGAAAGTCGCTTGTTGTGGCATATGTTAATACTGTGCCAAAAATGTTGTGCTGGCTAGGATATGACAGGTCTTGCCAAGTAGTGAGACTCAGGCAGGCTCTATATGTACCCAAGGGAGGGAAGGAGCGGAGATGGGACCTATGGGAAATAGTAGGGCAGGAAAGACTCCCTGAATAAAAAAGGCAAGTTTGATGTGAGACTCTCGGTCTTTCCACAATGGGAAGTAGTTCCTACTCTCCTGAGGGATACTGTATCTTGTTTAGTCTTCCTGGTGAGATCTTGTGCCATTGTAGTTCAAAAGTGCCAGGTCTTTCTTTTAGGGCTGTAATTCTGAGGAAGAAAATAGTTATCAAAATGTCAGAATTTTCTGTGGCAGTCTATGTCCTGCTTAAATCTGCTAGTCACTGGGCTTGTGTGCTGGGATTACTGCTCCTAGCACAGAATAGGTGGCACCACCTCTCATTTATAACACATCTGTAATAAGTAAGAAAAAAGCTCAACTGATCAAGAGAAATGAAGGCAAAAAAAAGAATCCCACACACAGTTTTATGTCCTGGCTGTACTCTCTTCCCTATTAACTTCCTTCTCTTTCATCAGCTCTGCTCATGGGCCAGCCACTGCATACTTGGCCTGGTTACTTAAAGAAATGAGATCTCTGTGTAGATACCACTGTCCCCCTACAAATTTTTAGAACTGATGGTGAATATTAGCTGAATATCATAAAAGAGTAAAATCTTCATTTCTGAAATTTTAATGAAATTCAGTATCTGGAGTGAAACGTTCCCTTTATCCTATCCAAGAAAAGTAAACTCACCCTTTATGAGAGAATTAGTATTTTCATGCTTGCATTTTGTTTCAGAAAGGAGGCAGAAAAAAAACAGCCAAATCCTTTTTAATTGAGCAGAAGAAAGCAAAGTATTACAAAGGAAAAAATGTTTTTTAAAGGAACTAACCATAATTCATAAAGACAGCACATTTTCCCCAGAAAGCCTAGAAAAGCAACAGTGTCTTATACAAGCAGCTGTATCATGATTTGGGAGAACTTGTTAGGGGCAGGTTCTTAACAGACTGTCATAGAATCATAGAATCATAGAACCATAGAATAGTTAGGGTTGCAAAGGACCTTAAGATCATTCAGTTCCAACCCTCTGCCATGGGCAGGGACACCTCACATTAGATCATGTTGCCCGATGCTCTGTCCAACCTGGCCTTGAACACTGCCAGGAATGGAGCATTTACTTCTTTGGGCAACCTGTTCCAATGCCTTACCATCCTTTTGAGAAATGCTAGTACATAATCTGAACAGTATCACACTGTGCAGACTGCACTTTAGAGTAAATAAAAGCAAAGGAAGAGATTGAGGTGCTGAGAGAGAATTAGAGAAGTAGAACAGGAATCTCTAAGGATGAAAAAAACTTAGCAGAACGTACTAAACCACTTACATGGAAGCATAAATAACCCTGAGAATTTGTTCAGAGTAGCCAAATGTTAAGTGCATGAACCAAACTGCATACTGTACAAACAAAACAGAAGTTCTTTAAACTCTCTAAGCCTCACAGAAAAGAAGAAAGATGCTAAGGCATGACACACTGTTAGCAGTCATATGCTTGCCTTGAGAAGTGTAGCATTGCACCATGCAGAGCATGCACCTGGTCATTACGATACTCTAATAGGCATCAATATGGACGTTAGTGAATTGTTGGATCAGGACACTATGAAAGGGTTTTTGGAAGCGTGCACTGCCAACAAGCCAGCAGTGCATGACACTACTTTTTAGGTGTGGTATCACAAGGTGCTGATGCCTAGTTGTGAGGTGTTTCAGGATACGTAGTGATGCTTAGCTGTGTTGCACTCTGATTGAGGTGTTGAAGGAATCCAAAGTAAAGGGGCAAATTCTCTGGGGTTTTCTTATTTATTTATTTTTTTTTTTTGGTAATTTTTCCTTGCTAAACATCTCACAGGCTTCTGATAAATGTATGAAACTATGAAGAACTCCATTTACTGTTGCATGAACATCAGGGCAAATGAGCCTTACCTTGCAAATTCTAAGGCAAGAGGAGGACTGCAACTCATCACCGCAACAACAGACAATCCTAAATGAAAGACTATTCCACAAAAGCTAAATGTCATTGGCCCCTATCTCCTGCCTTATGACTATCTCTGTCACATCCTTGGTGATGCTAAAAATGAGCTAGAGCTGGTAACAACAATCCTCCTGTATGCAAGGATTAACAACTAGTGCTTTGCCTTTGGAGTGCTGACTGTAATCTAGCTGACATGGTTGAGTTTTCGGGCACCTGGCTCAGTGCATCTCTATCACAACACTCCCACTAAATGTTGGTGTCATTCTCAGTTAAGAGCCAACAATACATGCCTTGTGCATGATTGTTTGTCACATCAGAAGACTTTACCCATCCAAATTTAGCTCCATCATCATTCATAGCCTCTCTAAGGACAGCCAGCCTCCCACCCAGACTGCCTCAACCTGACGGATGTCTCCTCAGTTGCCCATCCTTCAGATAAATTTAGTAAAGTAGACAGCAGGCTTTGGGGTGGCAGGCTCCTGAGGTCTGCAGGCAGAAACAGATGGGAAAAAAACTGGTTAATTGTTGAATAGCTTATGTTGCAGTGTCAGAGCTTGACTTACTGATGTTCAGAACCGCTTAATTATCACACCTACTGGTGAATGGGAGAAATCTTTTCTCCTTCATTACTTACAAACTGCTGATGGTATTCTTCATCTTGCAAGAAATACCACCAGTAATACCAGTGAGAAGCAACGTGTGGTGTTTGCTGCTGCAGACCTCCTCTTCACTATACCCTGAGCTGAGTTGTGTGGTTCTACCAAAGGTAAACTGGGATATATCCACCCAGCTGGTATTCCATGATAGATAGTGTGTGAGAGCTTGGATATTGCAAGAGAAAATATTAATTCAGTTGGAGAAAATGGTGACTACATCAAGAATTATAAACTGGGCAAAGAGTTAGCCAAAGAAAATATTAGTTTTGAGGATTGTTTCATAATCCTACTTGTTTCCTATTGAAATGTGTGATTTCTGATGTCCGTTTCCCAGTCTTGAAAGGCAATTCATTCAGAACCTGAATATCTTTACCACCAGGAAGTATATACCACAGGGACCTCATGTAATATATGTAGATTCAAAATACAGGAAAGTTTTCATAATGTCTGCTAGGCTATTTAAAGAAAAGTCCAATTGGCAATCAATCCTTCAAGCAGGGAGGCAGAGCAGAGCAGAACTGAGAAGAAAATGACTTGCCACATTCACATTCAGAAGAAAAGTAATTACAAGGTTTTTTTCACTTGATAATGCAGGGGTGAAGTAAAAGTTAAGTGAAAAGTTCCTGAAGAAGCTTGGCAGTATTTGCCACATCTTGTTTTTTGATATCAGTTCACTCTAACACTGTTATACTCTATTTCTTTGGATTAAAGTAACAGAATGGAAATGGGGGTTTGCAAAGAAAGGTTTAGATCAGCTTGGTGGTAATACTGCCTCATCCCTGATTATATTAGTACTGTGGTGTCCTGGTTTCAGTTGAGATAGAGTTATTTTTCTTCCAATAGCTGGTACACTGCTGTATTTTGACTTTAGCCTGAGAACAACGCTGATAACACACCGATGTTTGTAATTGTTGCTCAGTAATGCTTTGCCTGATCAAGGACTTTTTAATCTCATGCTCTGCCAGGGAGGAGAGGCATAAGAAGGCAAGAGGAAGCAGAGACAGGACACCTGACCCAAACTAGCCAAAGGGGTATTCCATACCACAGTACATCATGCCCAGTATATAAACTTAGTGGGGAGTCACCTAGAATTGGCCAATCACTGCTCAGGTCAGGCTGGGTATTGGCCAGTAGATGGTGGGCATCACTTGGGTTTTCTGAATTCTCATTTGTCTTTTTTTTTTGTTGTTGCTGTTCCCTGTTATTATCAGTATTGTTATTGTCAGCATTATTTCTATTATAATGTTTTACTTAATTTAAATTATTTAACTGTTCCTATCTCAACCCACAGTTTTTATACTCTTCTGAGTCTCTTCCACATACCACCTTGGGGAGAGAGTGGAAAGAAGTGAGCGAGCTGCTGTGTGGTGCTTGGTTTCTGGCTGGGTTTAAACCATAATGTGTGTCTTCCCATTGCTTGACATCAGTCAAGTACAGTGAGAACTTGTTCATGCTGTTAGAAGAGTGATTACTGATTATTTCATCCCTGGGTTTATTGTTTCTCAGTTAATAAAAGGATGACATCAGTAGCATGAAATTATAGTTTCAGCTGCTAGATAAATTCTGAATTAATGGAACCTCTTATAGAGCAGGAGGCTGTGGCCTTGTGACAAGTTTCCATCATCAGGAGCTCTGTTTCTGCTAAGGCAAAGAGTTGTTACTTTTTAGTTGAATTAGGTAGGTTTAAGGAATTTGTAATTACATCTGTATTATTCTACACAAGCCCCTAATGTTTGCTTATATAGAAATTAATGTAAGAGTCCAGTAGAATTTCGGACTGTCATGACATTTAATTATGAATAGATTTTTAAAAATTAACCACTGCCGTTTGATACTTAAGGACTCACATTTTATTTTTTTTTTCACTCAAGATGCAATTTTAAAGATGAATATGTTTTCATCACTAATCTGATTTTTGTTTCCATTAAATCTTTTCATTGCTTGAGTGACTTATAGCAGAGTGACTTATAGTGACATGGCTGTCCAATACAAATTCCAAGGTGTAACAATTGTGAATGACTCATCCTCAGGCATATGGGACAGAAGGTGAGATTCCAGAAGGTTTGCATTTTGTGATACAGATATGAGATTCAGCTCTTATGTCTCATCAGCTATGAGAGCAACCCAGATATTTTACTTTTACGTACAAAACCATGCAATCATTTAGGTTGGAAAAGGCCCTTGAGATCATTGAGTCCAACCACTAACCTAACACTGCCAGATCCACTACTAAACTATGTCCCTAAGCACCACATATGCATGCCTTTAAATACGTCCAGGGATGGTGACTCAGCCACTTCCTTGGGCAGCCTGTTCCAGTGCTTGACAACCCTTGTAGTGAAAATTTTTTTCCTAATATCCAAACTAAACCTCCCCTAAATGGAATAACTTGGGGCTTTTTCCTTTCACCCTATCACTTGCTACCTGGGAGAAGAACACTCACCTCACTACAACCTCCTTTCAGGTAGTTTTAGAGAGCAATAACATCCTCCCTAAGCCTCTTTTTCTCCAGACTAAACAACCCCAGTACCCTCAGCCGATCCTCATAAGACTTGTGCTCTACACACTTCACCAGCTTCCCTGTCCTTTTTCAGATGTGAATTTACCTTTCATTTATAAACAGTTTCCTTACTTAATGTTTCCCTAAACTTAGGGGATGGTCAGGTCTCTAATATAACCATAATATTTGTCCTGTGTCATTGTTTTTGCTTTATACAGTGCCATAGATACACCAGGACACTTTGCTTGAGTATAAAAACTGTATCATGTTGCACTGAATATATCTGCAGTCTTAGGAGCTTTATACATCTCTGCAGATGCTAAGAACTGTAGAAGGAGATAAGCTTGCTCCTTAAGCAGCTCACTTGAGTAGCAGATATTTTACAACTGCACTATGTATATGCAGGCAGACACAGCAGAGACCTGGAAGTTCCAAAACCTGGTCTTACCTCTCCATTTCTGTATACGATTGTTCCTTATCCAACGCAAGAACAGTTGCTCATCAATGTGGTTAGGCTGGAGCAGGTGAACTGACTTTCTCTGGGCATGCCAATACCATCCCAGCAGGACCTGCCTTGAATGAATTTGGTGTTGCTATCAACAATTGCAGCTTGTTAACAGAGTCAGTGGCAGTCCATTGGGGAACTTATAGTGACTCAGCCATGACAGTCAAAAAAAGGAAAAAGGAAATAAAAAGGGAGAATGACGGCAAGCAGGGAAGGGTAATAATATTTATGAAGAGGTTGCTAGTTTATTTATCCAAATTACTGTTTTCTTCTCCTATTTGGGCTCTTATGTATGTATATATAAATATTTGTTCCCTCAAAAGCTCAAAAAGAATGCAAAATCTCTGAAAGCAGTTTTATTTATGAGATTGCTAGCTGTGAGAGATTACCATCCACTCCAAAAATGGAAAATGTGCTTCTATGACATTACAATTTAACATTAAGAGGTATTTTATGGTAATCTATTTTTAATCTGTATGCTGGTTGTCTGCTTATTCAGGTCCTACTTTCACCCAGTCTGTGACTATATAACTGACTCCACTAGTTTGGTCCCAGATTTATACAGATATGAGTCAGAAGATATTGAGAAAATCTTCTGAGATATAAAACTCAGTTTGAATGCAATGAATGAGGATCCATACTTTTTTAACATACATTCATTGATATTATCAGTGTTCTGTATGTTTTTAACTTCAGACCTTTATAGAAATGTATCTGGAAAGACAGACATAGATATATAAAAATAGATTTGTATGTTTATATGTAATTATATAAATATAAAAATATTCAGCTCATTTCAATGGAGTACTCATATTTTCTCTCTAACAAAAAATTGAGCCTACTTTATAAAATATTTTTCTCAAGCACACCAAGATCTTTTTTCCTCTTTGTCTATGGTTTTGTAAGACTCCTTGACTTTGATTGAAAAGTCACTTGATAAATAATGTAATTATCTTGTCCACCTCTGTATGCCCCATTTACAACATAGCAGATCATTTGGCAGCACTTCATTAGCCAGAGAACCATGTTTTAAGTGAAAGAATATCTTTTAGAAAGTAAATATTAAAGGAGATTTTTTTTGTGTGTGAGTATAAATGACATATTAGCCACACAGGGTATATGGATGACTTCAAACCTGCAAAAGGAACCTTCTCTGAAATGCCCCCTGATAAAAGGGAGGTGTCTGACTCAGTGCTAACATGTGGCGTGAGTCACAATACCCGCTGCAAATAACGTACATTGTAAATATAGTCATTTTATGAATTGACCTTGAATGCTGAGATGATTGAAATGGCAGGAGTCTCTCATCTGTTTACCGTACCAAGGCTGATGGAGCTTGGAAGCAACCAAGGCAGATTTAAATAGCCATCAGGAGCACAAGCAGGTGGTTTTCATGGGAGAGTATGCAGGGAGGGTTCTGCACCCTTCTTGTAGGCCCACAGCCCAGGAAAGTGCTTCTGGTCTCTGCCGTAATGGTTTTTGCTCACCTCAGAGTTAAAACCAGTGTTTTTACAGAGCAAGCTCCTGGGATGTCTGATGCTCCCACCCAGGTGGAACTAACTGGTAAGGAGGAAGACTTTAGTACAGACCATAGGTTGCAAAGAGTGCCAAGACCCTTCTCCCGGAGAAAAGGTTAAGAACCTGCATAAGATATGCACAGGTTGATGATCTGCTATGTCAGGTGGCTGAGTTGCAGGAAACAGTTAAAAGGCTGCACAGTGTTAGAGGAGCTGAGATGGAGATAGATAAGTGGTTCCAGAACCATGCTTCTGTAGTAAACACTGTAGAGAATGAGGCACCCTGGACTCTGGTAACCCACCAAAGCAGAGCTCATTTTTTTTCTCCATCCTTCAGTATTACAATCAAAAACAAACATGAAGTTTTAACAGCTATAGACACCCATGAGCAAAGTCTGCAAGGAGAAACCGTGTCAGCATCACAGAGTGGATAGCATAAAAAGAAATTATGAGTGTTCATAGTGGGTGACTCTGCAAAAAGGGACACTTAGGTACCCATCTACTGCCCTGACAGGGAGTCATGAGAGGTATGGTGCCTTCTGGGAGCTAAGGTCCAATATGCTGGTGCCACAGCTTGTCAAGAGCACAATCTACTGTCCACTGCTACTCTTTCATGTGGGAACAAACAATACCACAAGCCAGAACCTGGGCAGAATCAAGGAAGAGTACAAAGTCCTGGGCATCCAAGTGAAAAATATTGGTGCCCGAGTTATTTTCAATTCCCTTTTACATGTTAGAGGAAAGGGTGCCACCAGAAATAGTGTAAATCAACTTCTGGCTTTGTGGCTGGTACTGTTGTGAGAATTTTGGCTTTTGTGACAGCAGGACATTCTTTGATGATTGTATCTTGTTAGGGAGGTATGGGATCCACATGTTTAGAAGAGGCAAGGGAATGTTTGGCAGCAAACAGGACAAGGTGGTGAGACAGGCTTTAAACTGAAGAACTCAGGGGAGCACGGTCTGAAGTAGCAATGCTCATGCTATTGCATCCAACTGGGGAATAATGAGCTCCTTGTAGTACTGAAGATTATTTACCTCTCCTATGAAGATAGGCTGAGAGAGTTGGGCTTGTTCAGCTTGGAGAAGTCTCAGGGGAAACCTTAGGGCAACCTTTCAGTATTTTAAGTGGGCCTACAAGAAATGCAGAGGGGGGCTTTTTACAAGGGCATGTAGTGACAGAAAAAGAGGGAATGATTTTAAACTGACAGAGGGGAGATTTAGATTTGATATTAGGAAGAAATTCTTTACTATGAAGTTGGTGAACCACTGGCACAGGTTGCCCCAAGGAGTTGTGGATGCTCCATCCGTGGCAGTGTTCAAGGCCAGGTTGGACAGGGCTTTGAGGGACCTGGTCAAGTGGAAGGTGTCTCTGCCTGTGGCAGGAGAGTTGGAACTATTTTGTCACCATACTGGGATTCTGGACCTTGTGTTGGCTCTGGCTGGGATAGAGTTCATTTTCTTCAGAGTAGCTAGTATGAGGCTGGGTTTTTTTAGTAGAAATTTGTGATTTCTACTAAAACAAGTGTTGGTAATTCAGGGATGCTTTAGTTACTGCTGAGCTAAGTTGAGCCCTTTTATGCTTATCACACCACCAAACCAGAGAGCAGGCTGGGGGTGCATGAAAAACTGGGAGGGAACACAGTCAGGACAGCTGACCCCAACTGACCCAAGGGATATCCATAGTGTATGGTGTCATGCTGAGCATATAAGTCCAGGGAAAGAAGAAGGAAGGGCAACATTCGGAGTGTTAGCATTTGTCTTCCAAAGTCACTGTTATATGTGACGGAGCCCTGCTTTCCTGGAGATGGCTGAACACCTGCCTGCCCATGTGAAGTGGTGAGTGAATTCCTTGTTCTGCTATGCTTGCCTGTGCGGCTTTTGCTTTACCTGTTAAACTGTGTTTATATCAACTTTTCTTCTCACTTTTATACTTCTGATTCTCTCCCCCATCCCACTGAGGGGAGTGAGAGAATGGCAGCATGGGGTTTAGTTGCTGCCTGGAGATAAACCATAACATACCTCTAATGTTAATCATTTTATCAAGGAAAAACTAAGTTGATCTTATTCCCCTTTGTAGGTTTCTTCCAAGGAAATCACAATAGGTCATTGCAAGCAATTACTGTTTAAGAGCTTTGAAATGCAACTATTGTATGTCTTTTTTTAATCTGCTAGGCAGAGGAGGCCAGTGGAGGTGGGGATTTGTACCAGTGTTGTTTCTGTGTACTTAAATCTGAGCATTAGCCACGGCTTGAGCTGGTTACAGCTGGTGTAAAAGGAGTTTTAGATTGAGGGAAGAAAAAGCAATCAGTTTGTTATTATCTGAGTTTGAAGCAAGAGCAAAACTCTTTAAAGCCCTAACACAATGGGAGTGAGTATTTTCCATCTTTAAATCTCACCTTTTCTATAACACCTTTATTTGGAAAAGACTTAAAAGTTAATTGAATGTTTAAGGAGGTAAACAAAGATTTGGGTAATGGAGCTCTGGACAGACAGGCTGATGTTTATTTTTTTCTCCTCATAAATATTAGTGGGTGGCAATTGATACAGAAACAATGAGATTAGTCACTAGCTTTTTTTTTCCATAACACCTCTTCATTTTATATTTAGTGATGTCCTTTATGCTACAGATCATTTCAAACAGTATCCATATTTAAGAGAAACACATTTTCCTAACTAAAGAATTTTCTTAAAGAAAAACAGCATTGTCTGTTGCTGTAACACTGAAGTACATATTAACTTGTATATATTAAATTGTGTGAATTAATATATACATATATAGTATATATTAAAATGTGATGTAAACACAATTACATTTGTGATGTAAACACAATTACATTTGTAATGTAAACAATTTACATAAATTATTGAAGGCAGGATTGAGGTCCAGATAAATATGCTTGTAAACAAGCTGTCTCCATGTAAGCGTATCTACATGAACTAGCTCATAACTAATAGATAAAGATCTACTCACTGTTGTCAACAGAGTCTGAAGAGGTATTCAGCTCATCCTAAAGTAGACACCTATATACTAGATGCCTGTGTCAGGTCAGCATAATAGCTCTCTAGACTCAGACTGTCTCTAAACCCTACTGGAAATAACAGGAGATGGCTATAGTGGGATTCAGCTGCCCATGCACTGATTTTTGTTTTGGAAGTTCTAAGAAACCATGCCCAGCTTGGCTCCAAGCAGCAGTCAAGACTGTCAGCTTGTTCCTTAATTGACTTAGTTTTGTAACCCATCTGTGCAGGTGGTCTGCATATATAAAGCTAACATGTGTCCGTATTTAAGTGTCTAAATACTCCACCATGTGATTAGTAGGTCCGAATATCTACTCACAACATAGGAAACATCAGTTCTGAAGTAAAATTTCTTCAAAGTAGAAGGGACCACATATGTTGAGAGAGGGTCTAACTACCAGTCTATCAAGTAGATTATAATCCAGGGAGTCTTACCCTGTACTAGACTATTATACTCAGGTGGCTGAGGAGCAATTTTACTATGTCTTTTTTCTTTTTAATTCATAATGTTCTAGTATAAAATGTATGCATACTGCAGGGGTTTCCATCTGCAAACTCAGTTCAGCTCCCTTTCAAATCAATGTTGATATTAGTAGTTATTTTATGCTTTCCTCCCATCATATATCCAAACATTTCACTAATGTGTACATACCTGATGTTCTTAACCTACATTTATTGCTTCATAGATTTCATGTCACTTTCAATCACATTGATACAATGAAATTATCCATTCACTATTATTTATATGTCAGTGAAGATGAATATACCCCAGATAAGATGCAGATGCCTCTGCCTACCTTTGAAATGCAAAAAATTGATAGACACTTGACATAAAGTGGTTTTGTTGGGTATTTTGTCATGTTAATGCAAGAAACCTCTCTTGCTGCTTCTTAAACTTAAGTAGTACTTATGCTTTTCTGTCAGCTTCTTTTTTTGGTGGCATTGAAAGAAAGGAGTCACTATTGGGTAAAACAAATCTTAGTGAACTTTCTTTAAAAAATATTCAGTCTTCTGTTCTGCATAGAATGAGAAAAGAATGCCTGAATCTTGTCAACTGAATCTGTGCACAGATCTCACCTGCAGGCCATGTATGTCTTCTAGCTCCTGTGTTACCTCTGCCAGCCTCATAGGTATGCCTCAGTTCTTTGGTATCTCAAACAACAGTGGACATCCAAATATTTTGGATTAATTTAGGACAAGTGAACAAGCCAGTCAATACTCTATGGAATGACACAGCATATCATCTACCTCCATACTGCACATGTCATGGTCTCAGCTCTTATGTTTCTTAGAAATTATTTGCCTGTAACCCTTATGACATCTTCAAGACAAGTCAGGAATTTCAGTTGTAAATAAATCTCCCAAGTGTGAAGTTAACTTATCACTAGAAACTGACCAGTTGTTTCAGTCCTCATTTTAGTAGAAAATATATTTTTTATTGTTCTGTTTCTCATTATCAAACCATATCAATATCTTGTCAATGACACTTTAGCACAGCCTTGATAATTTTTGTTTATTGTAAATGATAATTTGAACAGTATTGCACCCACAAGGGCAAATGGTTCCTTTGTACAAGATCTTGTTGCTAATTGAAAGTTTAATCTGATAGTGTCATTAACATGTTCAGACTCTCATGTCCACTATAAGCCTGATATTGTCTTACCACATGGCATGAATTGAACAGCCCATTCATAATTTGGTACAGTCATGAGCTATAGAAGTAAAAATTCAGCAGGAAAAGAAACAAAAAAGAATCAGAGGACTAAATAAAAAATGACCCATCTAACCTACACACTTTGGACAGTTGTTTTTCTTCCTCTCACCCCTTTTTTTTTTAATATCTATTCTACCTACTTACGCACTACCAATTCCCTGAGCCTTTACCCTATTCCTTAACACTGCTCACAAACCCTGGATTAAAATCCAGTCTGAGTTATAGGTTGGCATTTTGGTTTATTGGCAACACAGCTACTCCATGCCTTGAAATAAGAGCTGCCTTTCCTGAAAGTTCATTTCAGGACCTTACTGTTTCTCCTTGCAGTTTGATTGCTAACAAAATTATTCTTCCTTCCAAGGCAAGTTGTGCCATTGAACTGGCAGAATTTCAGTGACTAGGTGGTATTCTAACCAGAAATATCTTGCTGAACTTAAACAGGCATCCTAAATCAAATATGACATTTGTCATTATAGTCCCTGAAGGTCAACCAATAATGCTGTGGCTTAAAGATGGTAATGCATATAAACTGGAGCTAATTCCACCCTGTCTAAAAATTAAGAAAATGACAGACCATAGCTAGCGATTTGCTATTTTCTTAAATCTTTTTAAAGATGCATGGGTTAAGATTATGCTTTTTTTCAATGTCCTTATCAAAACAGTTCAATTTCCCTTTGAACTAGTTTCTCCACTGCAGAAATCTGGTATAAATAATAGCTGCTGTAAATAGAACTTTGAAATTATCACAATAGAGATTCTGGAACTGTACACAGTTATTCAACACTTTTCCTGCTTAGCAAACTCCTGTTCCTACTTTTTTATGCTGAAAATGTCAAAATGAGATATCTCAACATTGTCAAAGCGCTTTCTTCACTGTTTTCAAAACACATCTTTGTTTAAATTGATAACTTGCTTTTTAAAATTTTGATATAACAGTACTGTAATGGTAATTGCTTTGAGAAAATTTGATCAGCATACTATGGAGTAGGAGGAGACATTAAAACTAAACTAATATCAACAATTATACTGCACTTAGTTGTACAGATTAACGTTGCAGTCCTGTATACACGTAATGAGAGTCAAGTGGCACTGTGAATTGCACTTCTTAATCATCAATAGAAAATTATTTCAAAGGTGGAATGACCTCTGGCAGAATGACCTTCATTAAAATAGGCATTTCAGAGTGAATGTGTTTTGACCTCACATGGAGAAATGTGAAATCTTGTGCAAAAATCACTTAAGATGCTTGCTACCAAGCTCAGAATCTACTTCAACAATTTTGATACTGTAGAAACCTCTATTCTTTTGCAGTATACTAGTCTTTTGGGGAACTGCCTTTATAGCATAATGAATAAATTAATGGTACTTTTTAAGTTATTTGTTTACTTATTCTAGAGTAAACTTCATTTTCAGTCACAGGAATGTAGCTCTGATATACTAGAGATGTTTGCTGTTAACAGATAAAAGTTTTTAGATTAAGATTCTTTATTTGTTGATTGCAGATTGTGTACAAACATCTTATTTCATCTATTGGGCTTATTCAGTGCTTTGATATGAAGATTTGGAAATAGCACATTAATGAAATACCCTCTATCAGATACTTGAAAGTCTCACATATTCAGCGTAGAGAATTCTGGTTTTTCATTGGGTCTGGAGAAGACAGTTCTGGTTCTCTGCCTTGCAGAGCAGTTTGTGTGTTTACAGCAAATTTACTTATATTTACCTAATTTAAAAATTTACTTATATTTCATCTCAGATTTGCTTCTCATTCCTTTTCCTCCTCCTTCTCCTCTTCATCTGCTTCTTTTCTCCTTCTGTATTCATAGTGTTTCTTTCTTCCTCCCATCTGTTACAGTCTTTCAGCAATCTTTTTCCATTTTTCTCAGCTGTTAAACCTTTCCTTCCACATTTATCTTGCTATGGCTGCCACAACAGATAAGTGCTGATATGAGTCAAATGTGTATCCTGGGGTGTTAAGTTTTCTTTGAGAATTCTCTTCATGTTTTTACTGTTCCTTATGGTGACAGATTTTTTCAGGCACTGACCAGTGGTTCATCCTTTATTCTTATGCAAGCCAAATAATCTCTTCACTGGCCTGGAAGTGCATCAGTGCCTAGACACATGGGAAAGAACGGAAAAATCCTTTAATCTTATACCCCATATTCTTGTGACTTCAATATTCCCCTAGGTTTCCTCTCATCTTTTCTACTTTGGGAAAAGTTGTAAAGCCCAAGACTTTATAGAGCCTATGTTCTTTGTCTCTTTTTAAGAGAACTGACAATAGGAAGCAAGGGAGGACAAAGAAAATCCCATAGATTTTAAAGAATCTAAATGTGTGGTCTAAGCAGGTTTCTGTTCTGCATGTGTAGGTAATATGAGTTTGCATTATACATTAGATGAACAGGAAAAATGAGACTTGAAATTAACAGAGGTAACAAGGAAAACACAATGGACATTGATTCCTCTTCACTGTAGAGGCTGCTATAAACTTCTTTTGGTATCAAAAATATTAGTAAATAAGAAAGGAACATGTCAAGTATCCATTAACTGAATAATTTGTAGGGAGGAGTAGCAGAAGCTCCTGTTTTCTGCAGACAGCATAGGCAGTGCTGACTAAATATAGCTGAGAAATCCACTATCTCAGTTTTCCCTTCAAGAGTAAAGTGTGTTTACTGAGACTTCCTCCAGTGGCTAAGCCCTTAGGGAACTATAGATTTTTGCCATATTTAAATTATACCCATTGAAACTGAAACAAACAAAAAAAATCAGAATCTCCTGTGATAGCTAACATGATCTGAAATAAGAGTGAAAAGATTATAACCTTTTGTTGAATGAGCTCACATTCGAATCTGAAACAAGCTACGTATATGAAATGACAGGAGAAAAGTGTTTCAATTGCAAGGACCTGTGCCCATTCCCTTATTTCATGTTTAGAATGCTGGTGGCATTTTCACTGTTCTTAATCTGGTTCAAAAATTATCAACCAAGTGTCATTTCGCTTGCACCGTTTTCAGTTCAAATGTGCTATACAATTGATATGTACAAGATTGAACTCTATACATTGGCATCCTTCTGCTGACTTATTTGACCCATATTTAATGGCGAAATCTGTCTTTCCTTTAAACAATGGAAATCTCTAACTACATCTACTTGAATAGCAGAGGATACTATGAGGACAATATTCCAGGGAACAAAGCCTTTGGTGGAAGAGACATATCAAAACTTCTTTCTTTACACGTTTATAACTTTCCTTCCCACATAAAGACTCAGTTTTCAATTTCAGTGGCTTTCAGAGTCTATGAATATTTCACGAAATTGAATGAGTTCTGGAATAGTAGGATTTGCTCTGCTACTACTTCTGGTATTGGGCAATCATGGTCTCTCCCACTGACTCAGATTATTAAAATGAAAATATTGTGGCTTTTTGTTGACAAAATTCATCTAATTTTTTCAGTGTTATTATGTTACCATGCATTCTGTTATTGGTCCCACACTATGTGTAGCACCATGTTTATTCTCCTGGTTCTCTGCTACCTCTTGCACTGTGTGTTATAAACTGGTTTTGCTCACATGTTCAAACAATATTAATATGCCCCTAGCAGATAGCCTCCACCTGTACTTTTCCATGCTGTAGTGGAAGTTCTATCTAACTAATGAGCATAATCTTCTACCTTGATTTTTAGACCTGCAACCTGCTTTACTTGGTCATACAAAAAAGTCTCAGAAGATCTTTTACTTAACTCAGGTACTGGATGCCCAGACCAAGCTTTTGAAAGCTTTGAGTCCTCATACCCAAGAACTCACTGTTCAGGAATTGTTAACAGTAAGGACATCAGAAAGCATGCATATGATTGTGATGGCAAATATATATGTCACTGTAAATCACTTACAGTGATGGCAATTTTTTCACAGAGAAGGTTAGTGATGATGTTTGCATAGTATGCATTTACTTTATTTGAAGCTGTATGATCTTTTTCATTCCAGATACACTGCTTTAATCTCTCCCAAAGCTGTGCTGGCTTCTGCAATCTTCTCTGTGACTCCATCATCAGTTGCAGGGTTTTGGGGCAGCATGCTGCTGAGTAGCAGGAGCTGGCTACTATATTGTCACCACTCTCAACTGGCTCAACATGCTTTCCAGTAAGGAAAGGTGTATTTTCTTGATATTCATTTTGAGCTTACTAGCATTTGGATCTTATTATCCTGTAATGTGTCATGCAGTCCAATACGAGATGGTGAACGATGCACAGTCATAAGTCAAGATGCTGCCTCTACAGCTGTTGATTTTGGATCAGTTCTCTGCATGGTGAAAACAGCACCTGGTAATTGAATGTGGGTGTTCCATTGTGGCTGCATGAAAAACAGTGCTGCAGAAGCTATGATAAAAGGGAAGCAACAAATACAGCCTTACTTGGTACCACTGACAGTGAAATGCTGTGGTAATCTGCTGCAGTCAGGAGCAATCATTTTTAGGCCATGAGGCTAGTGAACAGCCTTCATAAAACTGTTTGGAACTCAGGAGTTTTGCAAAGACTTCCAAAGACATTCATAACTTGCAGTCTCAAAGGCTTTCATCTGACATAGACCATGTGCAAGTCTTTATTTTGCTGCACATTTCACCTGACTTTACCCAGCTGTGAACAGGTATTGCAAAAGTCAGGTCCCAATCACATTAAAAGCTCAATTGCCCTTCAGAAACAGTTTTCCAGCAAGCTCCCTAACTGGGAAGATGCCTATTTTTCTCACAAGAATTTTTGCAGAGGCTGAGCACAGTGGAATATGGTGGTTTATAAAGGCATGGATGGTCACTTCTCTGGTTTGTGAAGAGGGAATATCATTGGCATTATTGAACTTCCTGAGAACTGATCCTTACCTGCACCAGTAATGTGACCATCTACTGACCACCATCTACATATCACTTTATAGGAACACCCATGATGCCTTTTTTCTAACCTGGTGACATCTCTGAACATGCAAATTTGCTAGGGTTGCTAATTGCTGCCTTGTGGCTTCCTATAGCACTTCATCAAACACGACAGACCATTTAATAAACTGCTACAATTCTCATGCCAAGATTTTCCTTTCATCAGTCAACTGTGTTTGACTCTCACTGCTGAGAAGTGGCTTGACACCCCTACCTTTAGAACTACAAACAGCTTTTTAAGCCTTTTCATGATCCACAGCTGGCTCCTGCTGTTCTGGATTTTTTTGCCTACCCATCTGAAGAGAAAAAACTTTACTTGTTTTTATGTTTGGCAAGAAACTAGCTTTCCTGCTAGTTTCACACTATACATAATCTATAGAGGTTCATAGGCTAACAGTATATCCATTTTAATCAGAGCAGTCTAGACATTTCCATGGAGCAAAGCCATCCACCTTTGCTATGATGTTGCACATTGTGTCCCTGAGACTTTGACACTAATATTTTTTTGTATTCCCTTTTATCCTTTTCCTGGCTTTCATCAAGTTTTAAATTTTATACATTTTTCCACAGCATTTGTTTCTATATTTCTCTACTTGTAATTGTGTTTTAGGATACAAGCTCTCCAGTATTTTGGGCTCCTGATCCCAGCTATTAGAAGAGTAATCCTTAGTATTGGAGCCACTCAGCATTAACATGTCCACAGAGAAATTAAAAACTTATTTCTGTTAAGGCCTGAATTCAAGCACACAGGATTTCTGTGGATCCAAGCATCCTCTAGTCAAGGCCTTCAGTTCTTGTTGGGGGGAAGGATATACAAATATATAAATAAGTATATATTTATATATAAATATATAAAATAAGCCTATAATTATAATCTGCAGGATAATCAAAAAGACAGACAACAGTTCTTCCAGACTGTTGAATGTTTGGTTTTCCACATCTTCTTATTACTTCTGCTAGCATAACTATTAGAGGTAGGATAACTTGTGTAGTGTAAATACATATGATGGCAATTGATTTGAGTGACTGATACCACAAACCTTAAGTGGAGTTGAATATAGATTTGTAAGCCTTAAATCTGTAAAGTGTGACTGGAATTTATTAACAAATAATTATACCTTTGAGAATAGAAGACCTGCAGTCTTCTGCTGTGTTAGGTTGTTAAAAATCAGAACTAAAAATTAAAACTTCTCACTTAATGGCTGTTTGTGCTTCCTGGTTCAATATTCCCTTTTGGAAGCTAAAGGCTGATTGACAAGCTCAGCAAAAGACAAAACTCTATTAGCTGCAAAGACTGCTCTGTCTAAGGCTGTGCTGTCTTTTAAAGCACTTTAGATAAAGACTTTCTCCCTGTTGTTCTCAAAGAATTTCCTAAGGAAAGTAAATTATCACAAGTTGCTGAGCGGTATAATGGGATCTGGCAAATGTGTGTTGAGGGGAGAAGAGTCAGTTTTAGCTCTTTAATATATTACTGCTATTAGTGTATTAAATCTACTCTTTAATATATTAGTGACAGAGACCCCCAGTAGACGCATAATTGACCAAAAGACAAAGAGTTCTGTGGAAGGAAACATGGGACATTACAGAAAATGTAATCTGGGACAGGGGAGTTAAATTAACTTGTCAGAATTTGCAACGTTGACATTAATTTATGTCTTTTTTAAAACCAAATTCTGAATATATCTGAGCAAGCTGTCTGGGCCCTAACCCTTTACTTGTAAAGCAATGAAAATTCAGTATTGACAGACAAGGATTTTTTTAAGTCTGTTCTTAAAGTTTTACCTCCTGACTGCCCTGCTGCCCCTGTTAATATGCCTAGGGTTTGACACTGTTACAAATAGCATCTAGCCATGGCTCTCAGAGAGCTTTGTACAAAACACTGAATACTTCATGAGTTGATACCACGGTGCCTCTCTGAAGTATCATTTCTATCCCATTTGTATAGATGAGGAGACTGAAAGCTGAAAGAGCTTGTCCTGGCTTATGAAAGCTCCAGGATTTAGATCCCAGCTTTATTGCATAGTATATGACAATCATGAACCATTAAATATCATATAAATGAATTATTTCTTCTACATGAGATGCAGACATGAATATTATTCTGTGGAGACTTATTACAGTAGCCCCAGAAGGTTACTGTGCTGCATGGATTACAAGCAAAATAATTTTGTTTCATTAAAAATTTGTGGGGGTTTTATGCATGAGCCCTGCTTATAGAGAAGTGGATTTCTCTCCTGCTGCATCTTTATTCTCAGCACAAGACTGTGAAGCAAAAATACTGGTAATGGACTTTTCAGTTCCTGTTGCATATCAGACCAAATTCTTTTCATCCTTTTGAAAAAGAGTCACTCAAGAAATGTTCCAAACTGTGAAAAAAATGTAAGCATATCGGAGCTTTGACTCTCACAATTGTCATCTCATATGTCTCTTTAATGAAGGGGTGGTTTCAACCCATAATGTAGGTCAGCATTAAGAGTGCCAAATTACTCAGGTGCTTCCATCTGCTGCCTTATTGGCATGTTTGACACATGCAGGCATTCCTTCAACCTTGTCTTCACTGTTGGCTGGTAACATCTGACAAAGCTGCCAAAGTTTAGCCTTAGAGGGTACAGTGGTAATTGTCAGTTTAACACACAGTTGTGAAATAGAAACAGCAGTATGCTCAAGTAAATGTGCACCAAAAGTCCACAGACAAACTTTACATGCCCTTAATTAGAGGCTATTTTTCTGAAAAGATGGATAATTGTTGGAAATAGATTAGGAGCTCTCTATAAAAGGGTTCCAGATCGACTACTTCAGCCAGTCATTTAGATCAGTGCTATACATGATGGGTTTTGTTCTGGTCTCATTATATAGCCAAATAACCCCAAATACCAGGACTGCCTTCTGATGGCAATTTCAGTGCTGCATGTCTGGAATAAGGTTAATTGTACTCAGCATTAGTGCTGTAGGGTACAATAATGTAACTGAGATAAAGTCCATGTAGCCAACAGATACATTTTTTACATCCTTTTTCTCCTTAAAGTTAAAAAAAAAAAATAAATAAAATAAAAAATAAAAATTGATGTAAGTCAGACTCCATGGTTTTGTCCACTTGGAAAAGCTCCATTTTATCTATCTCTGCATTGACTGGTATCAGGTTCAGTACAAAGCAGAATAATTTACTGAGCATCATCAGGGAACTCACTTATCAATGCTGCATTAGCATCAAAGAGAAATCTCTTGCCACTGGAGCTTGCAGTCAGAAATTACAAATAAAACTGCTGAAATTCTTGCTTTACCCTCAAAACAAGACAATTATTTTCTTTATTCCTCTTCCTCTGTAATCTGGGACTAAAGACAGTCTATTTTATCTCTGAATTAGGGAGGAAATATAGAAAAATGACATTTGCTCTGTCTTTACATCCCTGTTTTATAACTTCTTTCTCCATTTATTTTTTGTATGTATTAATATCCAACAGCATTAAGCATAATTCTTTCACTAGCAAAATCCTTCCCTCAGCACATGTCAAGACTTCAAACCAACTATTCACAGATTAAACACAGCACAGTACAATCAATTGGAAGCTGGTAATCCACAATATTTTGGCAATTAAGATGAGTCTAAGCTACATAGATAAGAATATTGTATTAGTAAAAATGTTTAGGTGCCAAAAATCCACTTTTCTTTAGATATATTTTGTTTTCTAAACTTCTAGCATTCTTGCTGTTTTCTTTCTTCCTATCTGCTTCTTTCAGTATGTTGCTTAAAACTTGACACATTAATCATCATTGCTGGTTCTCTTCCAGCTCTTATGTACACACCAAAGTATAAAGGTGGTGACCACACTGGGAACATAAACCAGAGCAGTTTCATGATCAATGATTCTATTGTATTACAAGTCATTATTATAAAGTACAATGAGACAAAAACCTTAGTCCAAGCTCCCCCCCCGCCCCAGATAAACACCAACACAGCGAATACCGGCTGTACGTAAGGTATGATATCCTGAGACTGTGAGATCAAGAGGAAAATCTTCAAGAGCCAGTAAATCAGCATTGTGACGATTGACTCCCAATCCGGTCAGATCTGTCAGCATCTCAACCCTTTGTGTCCCACGTTGGGCACCAAAAAGAACTGTTGTGATTTAAACCCAGTTTCTACTCCCTCCCCCTCTTTCTTTCCTCCCCCCCTTCCTTCCATTTCTTCAAAGTTAATCAAGCTTACATTGGAACAGAACTCATTTCTCCCACATGACTGCAGCCACCCCTGTTTGAGAAGATGTGCAAGAGTATGAACACAGTGTATTCCATCTTCCAGATCTTTAACAAAAATCTTAACCTGAAGTGGATGCAAATATCCGAATGAGGCATGGCCTTGTTTTTTTACTGAACCTCTATTTCTTTAACTGCTTCCCAAACAGTAATGAACCCCAAAGTCTTGCTGTCATTTCTGTTTTATCACTGAGGACTCCAATTGTGACTGGACCCACCAGGTACCTTTTTTCTCAAATGGCCTAACTTATGCTAATACACTTGTCCACAAATGCAAGTATCTTTGGAGGTTGCTTCATTTACTTCCACCCTGAAGGCATTACACCTCACCTGTGTTTGTGGCTAACCCAGGTGGCCTGTGGAAACCTCTCTCTGCAAACCTCTCCTTGTTTGCTTCTGGCTCAGATAAATACTAGAATACTCCTGGGAGCTTTTAAGCACTTATTGTATGATTCCCTAAAATAGGTCTGCTCAGAAACTAAAGAGAAAATTCTGCTGGTGAGAAATGTCATTTAGCAAATTCAGAAAGGGCAGTGTTAGCAACTGAAAAACTTTATGAGTATATGCATTTTGATGAGATTCTGTATAAAAGGCAGTAGAAAGGATTCTTTCCAGCTCATTTCATTCCCTTGGCAAAACACGCATTTTCTATTTTGTTGTTTCAAGTTATTATTTTAACTTCCATTTTCTGTGGTTTTGTTTTAGTGAAATGAAATCTTTCAGTGGTTATGAATTGCTCTCATTCTCTCTCTGTTTTAATTTCTATCGTTTTGCAAATGTATCTTTTCTTTTCTTGAAATTAAAAATGAAAACCATTTCAAGTGTTAGAATTTCCCATGTGAGACAAATTTCTGTTTCGAAACCCTTTTACTACAAGCACTGATTAGTTCCATGACCCTTTTTTTATTCCCAAAGCACTCCATGCAGCATGGTTTTTTCTCCACAGATAGAAGCTTACCAGAAAGAATATTTTTGATTCTTGGCAAAGGAGATACAATTCCTGTGACAAAAAGCCATTCTCCTAGTGACACTTCTTTGACTGGAAGTGGAGGAATATGATTTGCAGGTATAGTATTGCCTTGTGGAGATCCTAGAGTAATATCATCATTGATATTTTATTGGGCTAGACAACATGGTTCAAAAAAATTTCAGATACTGTTAAGTCCATAGATGTGTTTTTCTCTGTGATGACAGGATGAATAGACATGACCTCTTAGGAGCAACTCTACTACATCATCACAGTGGCTTCAGGTTTAGGATTGTTTTCTCCTCATTCTTTGTTAATGACAATTCTCTGCTCTACCCCATGACATTTAATTAAAGAGGCATAATGACAGCCATTATAAAATAACTGCTTTAAAACATCCCTCCCTTTTAAATTTCTTTTTTCCCCCTACTTTTTGTGCTATAACTACACTGCTAATGCTTAAGGTGGTGGTTCCTTTTCTTCCACACCTTTACGTGTCTGCACTGCAGATTGCCATGTTAACTGTATAAATTAAATGGAGAAAACCAGGTATTATTTCACTCAGTTCGTCACAGGCATACTAGAGGTGCCCATTTATTTCCTGGCTATATAATTGCTGACAGAACTCCAGTCCAGTTGTAAAAACCTCCCTTCGGAAATAAGAATCCCACCCTGAATATCAGAAACGGAAAATAAACAGTAACTGATGAAAACACCGAATCTGACACAGAATCCTGCAGCATTTCTCACCTTACATGACACACAAACCATAGCCAGATCCACAGCTCAGCACAGCCCTGGAGCAATCGTTTCCCTCAGGTCCTTGCAGATGATATCCAGCAATGGTGCGTGGCTGACTCATTGCTGCCTGTGTGGAGCATGGCCTCATGCTGAATCCTGGGCATGCATTTGGAAGTGCAGAGCTGTGCTACCAGCTTAGTGGGAGTCCTCACATTCCATCTGGGCACAGAGAAGACTAAGATGCTGTAGTAACAGGCCCCAAGGAGACAAATAACAGCCAGCTCAGGAGCAGACAGAGGTGCAAGTTGCAATTTTGGAATAAAAAGAAAACTGCATGATAGAGGATGGATTTTACTGACAGTTATGATGTCTGTGCAGAGTGGAGAATGCACTGAGAGTACAAAACTGTTTTGAAAACCCTATGCCAAGCACCTCTGATATCTGAAAGAAGAAATGTATAATAACCGAAAAAGTATCTCAAAATCATCTTAACATGGTCTGGTTTTAGTTTGAAAGAAGAATTGCCATGAAAATTGCAATGATAACTTAGCTGAACTAATGCCTCAGGCCAGCAATTCCTGTCTCAGTCTGTGCTGGGAAGAGATTTCCTTGAATTTATGCTAGTATCGTTATTTAGTCTGTCATGATTTTACTGTAGGAAACAATAAAAACATCTTTATTGTTTTAAAATTTTAGTTGTCTATGAAATAGGTGGGGATTTTGTCATCCAAATGCAAGCACTTCTGTTTCTCTGAGGCTTTTATGGGAACAGTAATCAGAGATAAAGCTATTAAACTGCCAGCCTGGGATCATTTTATGGCATATTTGTGAGTAAGTATGATTATGAATGTTACAAATAATTCCTTCTGAATTATTTGTCAGACTTGTGCTTCTGTGTAATGTATAGAGGGAAGAATATTGCATGCAGCTGTCTGTTATCATAAATTAATTCAGCACTGCACTTAAAAAACATTGGCCTGATAGCACTGGAAACAGAGTGCTTTAGGCATGGCTTTTCTCTGCCATGAATTAATGCACCACTGTTCATGCTGCAGTTTTGATGGAAAGTGTTCTATAATGACAAAGGTAATGCAGTAAGATGTGAACTTACAGGTGTTTGCACTTTCTTTGTCTCTGCAAATTGAATAATGGAATGTGGTATGTATGTGAACTGGTAGGCAATGACTGGCTTCTCTGGACAGGGACAGACAGAGTTATGGGAGGATAACTATCATGTGGATATTGGGTTAAATTAGAAAGTCTTTAATCCTAACTTGGAAATCCTTCATGGGTCTACATTAGGGCAACTAGACAGAAGAGGCAGAATCAATTATTGCAAGTGTGTAACATAATCAATGCCACACTGATTAACTTCAGAGTAAAAATCATGATGGTTATTGATGACAGTAATTGTATGTTTAGGATGACAAAGTCTGTATCATTTTATTTAAGTTGAAGTCAAAGAGCCAGTAGGCAACACAATTGCTTTTTTTTGTTCTGAGTTTCCAAGATAATTCCATGTCATTCCGAGACCCTACTACAGCTCATGTTTTTCCTGCCCACCTCTCTTTTGTCTGACTGAAGCACAACATCGCTGAAATACCCCTCTGGGAAGATTCCAGGGCTTTGGTACTTCAAAGACATCCAGAAAAGACTTAGCCCAGACCTTAGCCAACCTCACAAACCAGGTGGAAAACCTCAGTAGATGCAAGAAATCAATGGAAGCAAGAGATTAAGGGGAGGAGTTCCTGCAATGGCAGGATCTGGAAAAATGAAGAGTAGCCACTCCAAGTGCACAGATGAGTCCCTGTCAGAGCTCTCCCTGGCCAGAAGAGGAGGTGGGAGCAGGTGATGTGCCAGGACTTTCCTCCTGGGCAGCCTGCTTCCCACTCCCACACTCCTGACATCTCCATCTGACTCCCCACCACAGGATTGGGGAGTTACTGCTTTGGGTACCTACAAGTGAAAATGGTGGTAGATGAATTATACTTGTGGGCTGCCTTTGGTTTACTTAGTTATGTGAATGTATAGTTGTAGCTGAAATTTCCCTTCACAGTACCATGTTGTATTATATTTAGGAATACTGTGCTGTCCAGCTATTTGAAGTAATAGAATGGTTTCTTATTTCCTGAGAAACATTCTCATCACTTACTGAAGAGAGATTCCGCTGCAGTTTCCTTCAAGCAGCTTTCTGCTGTAATATTTAGAATCATAGAATCGTTAGGATTAGAAAGGACCTTAAGATCATCTAGTTCCAACCCCTCTGCCATAAGCACGGACACCTCATACTAAACCATGCCACCCAAGGCTTCATCCAACCAGGCCTTAAACACTGCCAGGGATGGAGCACTCACAACCTCCCTGGGCAACCCATGCCAGTGCCTCACCACCCTAACAGGAAAGAATTTCTTCCTTAGATCCAACCTAAACCTCCTCTGTTTAAGTTTGAACCCGTTACCCCTTGTCCTCTCACTACAGTCCCTAATTAACAGTCCCTCCCCAGCACCTCTATAGGCACCCTTCAAATACTGGAAGGCTGCTATGAGGTCTCCACGCAGCCTTCTCTTCCCCAGGCTGAACAGTCCTAACTTTCTCAGCCTGTCTTCGTATGGGAGATGCTCCAGTCCCCTGATCTTCCTTGTGGCCTCCTCTGGACTTGTTCCAACAGTTCCATGTCCTTTTTATGTTGAGGACACCAGAACTGTGCACAATACTTCAAGTGAGGTCTCATGAGAGCAGAGTAGAGGGGCAGGATCACCTCCTTCAACCTGCTGGTCACACTTCTTTTGATGCAGCCCAGGATACGGTTGCTTTCTATGAGTGCACACTGAAGCCGGCTGATGTTCATGTTCTCATCAACCACCACCCACAAGTTCTTTTCTGCAGGACTGCTCTGAATCTCTTCTCTGCCCAACCTGTAGCTGTGCCTGGGATTGCTCCAACCCAGTTGTAGGACCTTGCATTTCCATTAAAGAGAAAAAGAAAGAAACCAATACCCAAAAAAATGGAGCCTCCTAATGTCTGTCTCTTGTGAGACAGTTTTGAACCTTTGGAGCATTGAAAGGAGGAATCAAATGTATGCCACACATCCTGTGAACTACTGAAAATCATCTGGGCTGATGGCTATGACTTCTCCTCCTAAAAAAGAAAAAGAGAAAACAAAAAGGGAAAGATTTATTTGAGGTTAATGGAATTTTATTTCACTGTCAAAAGAAAATAGTCTCAATTTTTGGCAGGGAATAATGAAATTGTATTTGACCCCTACTGAGAAATAATCAAGTAGGCTTCATAAGTTTGCATTCTCTTTACTGGTGATATTCCTGATGGTATTTCAGACCTGTCTTTTAACTTCATACTTTAAGGATATAAAATTTTAGTTTCCCCTCTACAGACATTTCCTCCTACTCCTTGCTTAATCTTAAGCTCTTCCCTTATTTTTCTATCTACACCCACACCCAGGAATTATTCCCTGATCTGAAAGTGATTTTTAAAAGTTTTCTTTTTTTTCCACTCAGCTGAAACTTTCAATAAAGCCTGCATACCCTGTGTCTTTAGTACTAAACAAGTTGCATTCTCTCGAATAACTTCTCTGGTGAAAAATGGAATGGTTTAGTTCTAGCCACACATTTTCACAGTACTTTCACTGTTGCTCATTCCGTAAGTGCTAAGTAATGTAAATTCAGCTTACCTGCTCCATATGCTTAGGCTTCTGCCTCTGAAATACAGCAGAGAATATATTCATATGCTCCAGACTGTACATCTGTGATCCTGCAAAGATTTGTTTCTACTTGTTTGCTTCTCCAATAGACCAATTAATTCTGGCAGAATCTTTCCAGAACTGATACCCATGAAACTGATTTCTTGAAGTGTTATATTGAGGGTGATCTTATGACACCCAGTAATAACTTTGCCACTAAGAATAGGACTAATTTGGACTAGGTGCTGTCCAAACTCAAGGTGACCCCTGCCTGATTCCCAACATTTACATCTAATCAGAGATTAAATATAGCAAACATGGGAGATAGAGAAGAGGAGGGATGAAAGAGTGAAAGTCTTGCAGATATTTAGTATTACATAGTAGACTGAATCATAAATATATTTCTTACAGAGAGGTTTTTAAAGGGTAGATATAATTAACCCAGTTTACATTTAATCCCCTTTATTTTAATCTGTTTGTTATTTATCCTTCTCACTCCCATACCAATAATCCCTAATTATCCAGCACTACAGAGAAAGAAGAGTGTCCAGAAGGCACACTTTATGTATGGAAGACTTGATGACTTCCTCTTACGTTATAGACATAAATGAGTCTCATTTAAAACTCTTCTGAATAAACCTAAAAGAAATTACAATTGTGAAAGCCAGTCTATGCTTTCCATATGAATTCAAAGACAGGCAGCAACCAGAGAAATACCACAGACCTTCGGTTCTTCATATTCTTTCCATAAATTCTGATAGCTGCCAAAAGGCAAGAAAAATAATAATAAAACCTCCAAATTTAAATGTGCATTAATGAACATATTGTGTGTGGCATGCAACAGCCTACTTCAAGAGGAAAATTAATGTTTTCTTAAAAATTTTCATTTACTGTAATATATATTTATATTCTTACATATTCCTAAAATGGAGGTTTCAAAAATAATAGGAAGCTCATAGCTAAACCACATTGATAAAAATCATTACATTTTGGCTCTTTGACTCAAATAAAATAAATCTACAGGACTTCTAAGAGAAGGAGTTCCCTGCAGTGATTTTTGGCTCAAAGCATGACACTTTGTTAAACTTCCCCATTATGACTGTTCAAATGCATCATTTGTTTAAAGTGGATAGAAACAAACAAAATCCTATCCATCAGAAAAGAAATCTAAACAAGTAAAAAAGCAGGAAATCTGCCTTATTTTTACAGCAATGAATTGGTTCAATTAACTAAGAAATTGCCTTACAATACTAACAGCTGTTTTGTGTTGCAGCTAAACTAGTTTAAAAAGATGAGGAAAAAAAAAACCACAGCAAGTTTTGGCAGGTTTTATATAGCAGCCTGACACAGAAATAAAAAGGTTCCTGGCATATGGTACCTTCATGGTATCTGACAAAGAAACAACCAACTCAAAGCTAGCCACAAGTCAGAAACAGCTGCTTGCATTTTAATTTAATTATACTAATCAATTAGATGACAAGAGAAAAAAAGGAGTAATTAGCACTTTGGGAGTAGGCAGGTAAGGAGGTGACAGGTTCATTTGTGGGGGAACAGGCAAGAGGAGCACTCATTTGTCCCGGAGGAAGAGAGAGATCAAATAGGATAGACTGAAAGCAGTATCACAGCAGTTTATGAAATTGCTGCCTACTGGGGTTTTTAGTTTTTTTGTTTTGTTTTGTTTTGTACTGATTTTTTTTTTTTTTTAACAGGGAATTTAGTCCTTATCTCTTAATGGCTTTTTATGGATCTTTGGAGATATCTAACTTTGGGCAGAATCAGTTTTTTGTTAAGCACAGTAGAAACACCATCTTCTACCAAGGTGCAGCTGTAATTCAATGCTAGTCATGTTGTTTCCCTACATGCATTGGATGATGTACATCACTTGCTGAAATATGTGCATGTGTTTTGTTTAGAGCTCCTGAATGTGTTCCTCTGGGGAACATCTATCGTGATAGTTATGAAGGTAGGATTGTAAGTATTGCAACTTTTCTTCTGGAGCACTTTGGTTGCAAACGTGGAAGGCTTCTGCAGTGAGCTTGAAATATGTTGTAGGCTCAGGTGAGCAGTGGTAGGAGAGAAGTGGGAAAATACATTCTTCTTCCAGTCCAAGTTATGCTGACCTGTGTATAGTTTTAATAAGCTTTGTAGAAGTTGTACTAGTTTGTCTATTTCATTAATATGGCAGTTTTTCAGTTGACTGTTTTAAGTTGATTGTGAATTCTGGTAAATTGATTTTGTATTACAGAATGGTGTTGACATAGCCCTAACTTCTATCACAAATAAAATAGCTATCTGTTCACATGCTGACAATGTTATCTGTAAGTTTTATCTCCAAACTTATAGTGTGTCTAATATAGTCTAAAAATGCCTAGAGAGGTGAAATAAAGGTTGACATCCCACAGCTGGGGGAGAGCATTCAGTGCCTCTGAAACCATGCCCTTGTTTTACAAAAAATGCATGTAAATGTATGTGAGCTACTGTGTGGATGGGCTTTACAATAAGCTTCAGTGGAATATGTGACTGTTTTGTTCTTCTGGAGGAAAGGTGTCTTGCCACAGTGTCACCTTGTCACGTGACACTGTAGGATGCTGGTATATGGGCAGGTAACATGGTGGCAAACCTGTAGTGAGAGGCAGATAGCCTGTGTTATGTTTCTAGAGCTCTTGTCCTGCTGCTGACAATTAGGAAGGAGGATGATTCTTACAAAACCTGGCAATTGTCCAGGAAAATTTTAGAGATATCCTGGGAGTTGTACAATTCATGTGCACTTACACAATGTAAATCTTGTGAAAGGCTCTGATTTTCTTCTTGTATAATTGAAACCATAAAGTGTGACTTATTAGACATTCAAGGTTAAAGAATTCTAGAGTTCAAGGCAAATAGACCATAGTGTCTGCAGTAATGTAGTTGGAGGATCGTTTCCTTCAACACTAATTTGATCATCAGATAAAATCTAATTCCTATGGTATTGAAATAATTACAGAAACTTTGTTAATACACAGCAAGTATCTATTCTGACTCTTAGCTCTAGTTTCTGCCTTCAATATTATTTCAATACAAAGTGTTTCAGAGCTGTCCTCTAATGATAGTGTTAGTTTCTTTGTGGGAGTATCAATCCATAGTTTCTAAGAAATTGCTCTCCTGCCCCAAGAATAGTCAGGCACAATGGTGAACATCACCAGATTTCTACCTGTCCTTTCAATGTGCATTTGATTTCATGCAAGTTTTCAGAAATACCAATTGGCCTAAAAGCTCAAGTTTTATTGAAAATATGTCTTCAATAATTTGTATTGTGTATTTACATGGGGCAGCCCACCAGTTTTATGAACATTGGAATAATCATTATATATGCAATATGGAGCAATTGGAATTCTCTTCTCTTCTTAGAAAAATTACTTCTTTTGTTCTTATTAGCAGATGAAAGCCAAACAATAAAGCAGAGATGAAAGTGTTTTCAATCCCTCTAACAGGTGTTTTGAAGTGAGCTGCCAACCAGATTTACATTAAATACACTAGGGCTAGGAAAGAATAATTTATTTCATTTTATTAATTTATCATTCCTGCAGCAGATGCTTTAGCTTGCAAAGTTGTTCCCATCACTCTGTACTCAGTTAATTTCAAAAATAGGAGTTACGCAATGTCTCTCTTGTCTATATGGTGAAGTCATTTTCTAAACTGATTTTTGAGTTGCAAAGAGCAGGTTGCAAGAGACCAATTCTTGGCTGGTGCAAAGGTGCCACATTTGCATTCTGACTTATATGATGTCACAGGCTGCCTAAAAATGATGGAAGATTTAAATCTTTTGATGTTGTAATAGCAAACACTCATGAATTTTGCTAGTGAGTTCCCGCTCTAATCCTAACATAATAACAGGTTTGGGTTTTTCTTATCTGTACCTAAGAAAAAATAGATATCCCTCTTTATTCAGTGAACCTGGTCACGAGTAGTTCTTTGTGGTACCATAGAATATAAGACACTTTAATGGATTTCACTTAACAAACAAGTTTTTTGGTTTTGTTTTTGTTTTTTGCAAAATGGACTTAAATAGCTACAAAATGTCTTGTCTTTTATATGTCTAGAACTTCCATCAACATATGGGATTGGATTCACCCTGGAATAAGTATATATATAACTGAAAGAGTTAAAAAAAAGCCTTTTTCATTACAGGAAACTTAAAGGTGACAGATTTATTTAACTTGTCTTTTTCTAACTAGTGACTGCAGTCAGAATAATATCTCATTTAGCTGAAAAAAATTATAGGCTCAGGTTGGGATGTGTAAGATTGGCTGTTGAATTTCTTCTGCCATCTAAGACCACATTATTTATGTTAATTATTAAGGAATGAGATATATCTGAGCCCTCTACTAGGAATATAAGTAACTGATCTGAAGAATGAACAGGTGCATAGAAAAGAGAGTACTGAAGTGGTGCCCAATTGATCCTAATTCAGTACCCTTTTTCTAAAGTATATAGCTTTCTGCCTTGCACCATGTGGAGAAGCAAAGTCTCAGCTAGGTAAGTGCTATTGAAAACCTCCATGTTTTGGGAAATATCTCTGCAATTCCTGAATTTACAGGTTGTTTTGCACTTTGAAGCAGGAGGGTTGGTAGCCCTTCTGGACCTAATGCAAATGTCCAAGATGAGTTGTCTTTCTCTCTGGACTGGAGCCAATTACAAGCTGCAAAAATAAGTTATTAATAAACTGTTCAGTTCTTATATTTTTAAACCATCTCTCAATCAAATGGTAATAGCAATTTTGCTGCATATGTGAGAAATTTGCATTGCAAATGCATATAACTGTAAGGCTATGTGCCAGACCTCCTACCCTGCCCTGTTCCTCCTGACCACATATTTGGCTTGTTCTTTAGATCTAATGAAATGTGCAAAATGAGCATAATGTTCTGCACTTTCTTGATCTCCAGGTTTTCATTAGCTTGTAATGTCTCCAGAGCAGGAATGGTTTTTAACCAGCCTCTAACCTTTCTCTAAATATGTCTAATTAGGTTTGCAAAACTGCTTATGTTTTAAACTCAGATGAGAATTTGTGAGCTGATTTTCATTCAACTTTAACAAAATATTTCAGCTTTGGTATAGATGAAAGCATAAGAAAGCATAAGATTTAAAGGAATTAGAGTATTGTAAGCTATTAAAAATGGCCTAAAATGAAATTTTACCTTTACTGAGACCAATAGCTGTTGTCTGTAAATCAGTGTACTGGATCAATGAGTGCATGCAGTTTGTATGTCTGTTTAAACACATTTCATGAAAGTTTTTAGAGGGCTTTAAGCAGTGATTTCCAGGCATATCCTGGTATTGATCTTTTCTCCACTCCTGGCTATTCCATCTCCTCTGGAGTTTAGCTGTGGCTTTGCTTTGCACTGTCTTCCTTGTTGTTTCTATCCCTTGCTGCTAGCAAAACATTAGTGATAACCAGTGAGACTTGTTAGGTGGGCTCTGATCAGTGTCACTTATCTCAGGAGACAAACTGGACATAAGGTTTGTCCCCATGGGTAGGTTCAGAGGAGCTTTGGATCTTCTGCTTGTTGTCCAACCTGGATGGCTACACGGCAGCCAAAGGAGCTGTGTTAATGTGCTAGTGCCTCAATTGAGCTAATCGGCAAGCTAGGGTGACTGATTTACGTGTTTCTTTATACATGAGCTATGCTGCTTTTGTATCACACCTGGTTATGCCCACATGGTTTGTAGTGCTCAAGAGAGAAACTCCAGGGTCTGTTTTCAACTATGCATGTAACATTTGCCATTTTGGGGAGCTATTCTACAAACATGCATTCAGATACTGAGAGTTTTACTTTTCAGAGTTGCTATATCAGTCCCTTTTGTGAAGGCTAGACTTTGGCAAAGAAAACCTACTGAAGAAGTAGCAGGCAGCTTCCCTCAAATCACGACTTTGGCTTAATTGCTTTTGAAAAATGACACAACATGTTGTTATGTCTTGCAAGACATTAAATGATGTGGAAAATCCATTAGAGATCCCACTGAGATGTGGATAACACCCGAGGACCAAGCAAGTGGTTCTGTATTTGCTACTCTCCAAACCTTAAGGCACGAGCTTTAAAAACATTTGCATATGCAGTGTACCAGATAACATTAACTTTTTGTAAATAAATAAAGCAAGCTGATAGTTGTTGGCTAAAGAGTAATTCAAAACAAAATTACTCCATTGTTCCTTGATCTGTTGTCTGCACTGGGGTCATTTAAAGTTGGAGGTAATGAGGTTAGTGTCTGCATTAAGGCAGTATAAAATAAGACTGCAGGAGTGAAGGAGAAAAGCTTCAGTAGGATGAAAGACTTAAACCAACAGTAAAACATGAGAAAATAACATTTCAGTGGTGTGCCAGACTTCATCAGAGGGTCCATCAGGGCTCGGAGGTTAAAGGTGCCTCTGAACCAAGGCAAAACCAAGCAGCACCTCATTAAACTGCTGTGACCATTTTGGCTCTCGTGATCTCCCAGACTTTGTATAGCACCAGCTGCAATAGCAGGTCTATACTTGCAGAAGGAAAGCTTCTGCAGGTATGTAAGCACACTTTTAAGTGCTGGCTGGTTGGGGAGTGACCTGCTAATAAGACTGAGGTTCCTTCTGCACTTTTATTTTCTCTATGTTCATTTGGAAGGGGAATGAAGAAGTGCTTTTGCCAGGATGAAGACTGGTGGACGAAACCTTGTCTGTTTAAGTCTCCTGCTTCCATGGCATTTATTTCACAAAGCATCTACCAAGACACCCTTCAAATTGTGCCTTGGGATCCTGTGCCAGTGAGGAGTTCAAGAGAAAAACATCTGGGGCAGAGGGAAAGGAAATAATACTATGGAGGAAAATTTCAAACCATATAAGAACAGATTTGGTTTTATGAAAAATAAATTAAGAATAGGGAAAATCAGAAGTAAGACACTGAAAAAGCTTCAAATTAATTTTTGCAAGGGGTAAAATTGTACAAGCCAAACAAAATATTTGATTTCACCACAAATCCACTCTGTTTCCTCAGTACTTGTTAATTGTCTGCTGATTTGGCAAGTATAGACATAACACGACGATGTTAGGAGAAAAGCCGCTATTATGATATCAACCACCACTTTGGAGCTGTCTCTGGCTTTTTTTTCACATCGTTAGTTCTCTCAGCAAGGCTGAGCATAGCCCCTGCAGGTTATAGACTCAAAAAAGACCTGAGTTAGCCTCTCAGTTCTGAGGATCACACAGGAAACTGTTCATTAGAGTAGGAAAGCACAGATAAAGTGTCACACTGACAGGCACAATGAGCTTCTCTGTACGTCTCGGCTTGCCTTGAGCAGCAGAAATTTTTCTGATCATCTCAGCCTTGAGCATGGCATATTAATTTGCTCATTTAGTTTTCCTTCCTGCAGTACTGCCAGACACAAAGGTGCCTGCAGTCCTGCATCAAACACACCTAGGACGTATGCAGCTATTTAAGAAGCTGCTGTATGAACTATGATTTTTAACAGTGTTAATTTGTCTGTAATGTTTACTTAAATAGTTGTTAACTCCCACACGAGAGATCCCCTGAGGCAGCAAATAGTCTTGTGTCCTCCCTCTTATCTTTGTCATTGGTAATGCAGAAAGACCCAGAATATGAGCATGGCACAGGTTCCCCAGAGAAGCTGTGGCTGCCCAATCCCTGGCAGCGTTCAAGGCCAGGCTTGTAGTAGATGGTGCCCCTGCCTATGGCAGTGGGTTGGAGCTGGATGAGCTTTAAGGTCATTTCCATTCCCAACCATTCGGTGTTCAAAATGTTTAGTTTTGCACCATGTCAAATTTGGGGCAGCACATTCAGGCACACAGAGATTGTGGTGCTCCTGTCAGTGGGACAGCTCAGGCTTCCAGCCTCCAGACCACAAGGGGGTTTTCCTTAAATTAACCTGTAACCTTTGTGTGTATTTTCTGTTCAGACTTTACAGTTTTTAGTTTTTTACAGTCACTTTTTTAAAACATTGTTCAGAAAATATTTTATACTCAGTATAAAATAGTTCTAGCTCAAAAATACCAATTAAAAAAGAAAGTATTAAGAAACAAATACTAATTTAGGATGCCAGAGAATGCAGTTATTGCAGCTGATAAGAAAGAAAAAGCAAATATGCAATCATAGTGTTTTCAGTTTGTAGTCTTTCTACTAAGCATAAGCGTGGTATGAGTCATGAATTCAGTGTATGACCTCCATCCCCATTAAGTTTTAATGGAAAACAGGACACTCAGTTGCTGCTTTTTTTAATGTTCTCTAGATATTGTGAAGTTCTTACCCCCCAACAACCTCATGCTTGGCTGCTGTGGTCAGCTGCGAACAGCACCACTATGTTGCCAGATTATTCTAATCACAGTGGCAAGCAGAGCCCACAGGAAGATGTGAGGCATAAGGATGAGGAAAAAATCAGTCCTTGAGAGAGAAAGGACGAAAGCAATTTAGATCTTGTCCCTGGTATTCGTTTGAATAATGGATAAAAGCAAAGCCTGCCAGTTTTGAGAGGCTGACTGCTGGGAAGGCAGGAACTGACTGAGGCAGATACAGAGGGAGACCATGTCAAAACATTGGATGCAAGCAGGAACATGTCATGAAAAGTAATGATGAGTAAGGGCTTGTCAAACTAAGAGATGCTTTTTCACCAGTGAGTCTGTAATGTGGCTGCTGACATGCTAAGTGGTTTTCTAAGAGCCAGCTTGAAAGCTGCACAACAGCGAATGTGTCATCTTGGGTGCTTCACATGGTGCTCCATCAGAAGCCATGTAAGTGTCCCTCTTTTGGGTTATGAAGGTGGTATAAGCCAAATTCTCCAGTAAGTGGATACTTTCTCTTCTCAAATTTGAGGCAGATGCAGGGACTGTGAGAATAAAGATCTTGGGCCCACTGTAAGAACCTGAACGTGCACAAGCCCATGGGACCTGATGATATCCATCTGTGGGTCCTGAAGGAGCTGGCAAGCGAAGTTGCTAAGCCACTGGCCATCATATTTGAAAAATCATGGCAGTCAGGTGAAGCTCCTGATGACTGGAAAAAGGGAAATATAACCCCCATTTTCAAGAAGGGAAAATGGATGACCCAGGGAATTACAGACCAGTCAGTCTCACCTCTATGCCCGGCAAAATCTTGGAGCAGATTCTCCTGGAAGGCATGCTAAGGCACATGAAAAACAACAAGGTGCTTGGTGACAGCCAGCATGGCTTCACTAGGGGGAAATCCTGCCTGACCAAATTGATGGTCTTCTATGATGGGGCTACGGAACTGATGGACAGGGCTAGAGCAGTTGATGTCATCTACCTGGACTTGTGCAAAGCGTTCAACACTGTCCCACACGACATCCTTGTCTCTAAATTGGAGAGACATCAATTCGATAGGTGGGGCACTTGGTGGATACAGAACTGGCTGGATGGCTGCATGCAAAGACTTGTGGNTATGATGGGGGAACTGATGGACAGGGCTAGAGCAGTTGATGTCATCTACCTGGACTTGTGCAAAGCGTTCAACACTGTCCCACACGACATCCTTGTCTCTAAATTGGAGAGACATCAATTCGATAGGTGGGGCACTTGGTGGATACAGAACTGGCTGGATGGCTGCATGCAAAGACTTGTGGTCAATGGCTCAGTGTCCGGCTGGAGGCCAGTGACGAGTGGTGTCCCTCAGGGATCGGTGTTGGGACCGGTCCTGTTTAACATCTTTGTCACTGACATGGACAGTGGGATTGAGTGCGCCCTCATCAAGTTTGCCGATGACACCAAGCTGTGTGGTTCGGTGGATACGCTGGAGGGAAGGAATGCCATCCAGAGCGACTCTGACACGCTTGTGAGGTGGGCTGATGCCAACCTCATGAACTTTAACCATGCCAAGTGCAAGGTCCTACAACTGGGTTGGAGCAATCCCAGGCACAGCTACAGGTTGAGCAGAGAAGAGATTTTTCATCTCACTAATATTTCATTCCTATTCTTAGCAGTCAAGATGAGAGATTTTTTCATTGGTAAAGATGACTCTGGCTTTTAAGTGAGGCAAAATATCATTAAATACCATTTCATGGAAATGATGAGCATAGTGTGTCTACTTTATACTATATTAAGTATCAGGGGAGGAATACCATAACATTTTAGTTTTCTTAACATTTTATGAAACACCTCTCCAGTCTTGTCCCAGCTTCACATCGCCTGAAGTCATAGCTTCATTCATGCACATCAGTAACTTATTGAGTTCAGTTTTAGCCTGAAATGGTGAGGAAAGAGCAAGATGATCTTCAGCTAACAAAATGCAAGGATAAGTAGATTTCTGATGGCTGTTTCAATCTACTTCAAATGCTACTCAAACTGCATGTTGCCCCATTCATCTTTACTGAAATAGGTTCAGAACTTAGCTGATGCAGAGGAACTGAGCATGGTTGCTTGGCAAAGGGTTTTGGAGGAGGATAGATTTGATGGTGTATGGTTACTGATAATTAACTTTAATTTAGTTTAAGTTATGTATAACCAGAGCTACTCCACTGATATCGCTGGAGTAACTCCAACTTTACAGTGTAATGCAATATCTCAAAATGGAAAAATGACTGTATGTTCTGCTGCAACGAATATGTTACATGATCATGAGGACCAGACTTTCCTGTTGTTTAAGAATTTTAAATATTAATGTCTAAATTACTAGACCCTGCCAGTGAGAATCAATGAAAAGAAAAAGAAGTTAATTGCCATGGTATGTAATTCACACCAACACTGAGGATTTCACTAGTTGTGTGTATGAGAGCAGGAAATAATGTCCTATGGATATGTCTACATGAGCTCTAGAGAAAACTTTTCTTGTGCAAGTTTGGTGTGCATCTGTGCTTGGAGTCTGGCAGCACACATCTGAACACAGATGTGTTGCATGGGGCTTCCCTCCTGGTGGAGTCACCCCCAAGTCTAACTTGCTGCATAGCGAAAGGTAGTGCAGCAGTCAGTTCTCTCCACACAACTGTGTACCCAGGACAGGCAACTGGTAAAGACTTCACTGTCACTTCAGCTGCAATCGGAGCACATAGACTTTGAACTATAACAGGTAGCACCAAACCAAACCCTGCTCCTTTCACCTTTAAGCTCCACCGGTAGATAATGTAATTGCCTCTGTGTGAACAGAAATGCAGGTAAAATCTAAAAAAAGGCCATTTTTTTCCCTCTCCCACCAGTTTGAAGTTGATATTTTCAAAATTTTTAGTATCCTGATTTATTCCACTGTCAATATAAGGTGTATCTTGCTTACATTTTTGTTTGCAATGTCTCAAAAAATGGGATTCTCCTTTTTCTTTTCACTATAATTCTTCTTTAGTTATTTAAGGAAAGATTGTAAAAAGCATCTTGTACCTCATAATTCATAAGAAGTCTTGAATGCTAGTCCTAAGGCAGCATTAGTCTTAACAGATTTTCTGCAGAGGCATTAGAGAGGTTCTACCAAATCCTGCAGTTTAACCTCCATATTTAGTGTTTTTCTTTTGGACTATATTAATCTCCATTAGTATTTTGCCTTTTTGTGCTATTTATATCTAACTTCATTTTTATAATATATATTGGAATTAAATGATGTGATTATCACTTTAAATCAAACACAGTTTGTTTTCAGTATCAGTCAGGGCTATCTCCAAGCACAATTTTAAACTACAGAGGGAATTCAGCTATTCATATCGTGTTTGCTTCCACAAGCAAATCTTGCCAAGCTGAAGAACTTCGAGTTAAGCCATATGGTTTTGATAAAATATGGTGAAGTATATTTTTGCTTTGCAAAACAAAATTCAGTGCCAAAATACTGTATGTGCAAAACTCAGCACCGAGGAAACAAGTCAAGTATAGGAGTGCTGGTGTCACGCTGCTTCGGTTTAGCATTTCTGTGGCTCAAGATATTTCTTTGCAAAGTGCAAGTATCAAGGAGAGAGAAACTCACAGCATGAAAGTTCCAAAAGAAAATTACTCTATTTTCTAACATAGCTGGTCAATGTAGGCAATCATTTGTGAGAATCTAATCATGACACATACTGAAGGGTTCCCTAAGGGCTAGTTTAAAACCATTTGAAATGAGCTGTCAGTTTCTGAGTACCCTAAATTTTGGGTTCCTTTTCATGTCCCTTGACTCAAAGAACTGGACCAGTAAACGATCCTTCAATGAGCTACAAAGGAACCCAGCTTTTGCTGGGATGTGAAATGCTGCTTTTGGCAGGTATTTGTAATGAGCATGAAAGGAAGCTATTTCTGTGTGTGACACACTTCAAGGCATGCATTAAAATGGATGCTTTTGGGTTCTACATTTTTTTGTTATATTCTGGTTCTGAAATTGCATTTAGTACACTCAGTTTCAGTTGTCTGAATTATGAGCCTCTCTGAGGCTTCATATTTGAACTTTATTGCCCATTAATATTTGTTCTGATTTGAATATAGAGTTTAAAGTCTAGCTAGGGAAATAAAAATATTTGGGTTTAGCTGTTTAGATTTAAGGCTGCTTTTTCCAGGCTCCTTTCTGCTGTATAAGCAGAAACTGAAATCACTCTTGAAAAGACCCAGCATGTAACCTGTTCTTATTTTATAAGGCAAGATGAAGTTCTGCAATCCATCCTTATTGCTTCAGCCTCTTCATAGGGTTGGTAATTTTTGCTGCTTTTATAGTCATCTTACTCACAAAATACTTTTAAAAGCATATTCACTTTCTATGTTGCTAACAACAACTTTAAGTCTTATATTTTTATTTTCTTAAATAAAACAAAAAATGTCATGTTCATTCAGAAGCTGACAGCAAAATTCTTGCTTCTGGAAGTAATATGGGATGTGATGTCTTGTTTTACAGTGCATTACCCCCTGTAAGGAGTTGAGCCTATGCCTAAGCTTGTCTCTGCTGGGTATGAGAAAAGTGGGTCAGAAGAAGCTTACACTGATCCAAATCAGACCTTCTTGCACATTTGGTCTGTAAAACAGCTAGTCTACTCTCTGCGTACCAATGCAAATTAAATCTAAGAAGCACCTTTTACAATAATTGAGGAGAAAATATAATAAATATGTCTCCTGTAGGAAGAATTATAGCTTCTGTAAACTGAGCTCACAACATTGCAGGAAATTTCTGCATTCAATACCTATTTGTCAGCTCCCTATGTGCCTCAGAATGGCACAGTAAGGTTTTAGTTATCAAGTGCTCATAAAGCAGTCAGACACTATAATGATGAATACTACAGAAAATGTTCCAGGAACTTTAATAATTTTCAATGCAAACGATATTTCAATTGTGTGTAATAGACTGAGCACAACCAATGAGAACAAATGGTAATATCAGAAACCTATTTGCTCACTGGGTACAATCCCTACTCTCACGTTCAAAAGCAACAAGTCTTACAGCCACAGAAGGGAAGGTAATTAAACAAAGCAGATGCATATGAAGCAAACTAAGGTTGCTCAGGCATCTCTAATTTTCTAGTGGACTTTTATTCCAGGTGTGTGGATGGTTCAGTGCATCCGTAGCTTTCATTCCTCTGCTTACAGTAATACTAATATTTTTATTGCTGAGCCATCGGTCATATTCTGACACTTTCAACGCATGAGTGTGTCTTTCTGAAGGATTTTTCTTCTGGAGAGCATTTTAAGTCTGTTTTGAAGGTTTAAGTTGATAGCAGTTGTAGTCATCTCTAAAGTGATTAATGGCAAGGATGCCAGTGGGATACTGCTGAAAATAAAGGTGAAATGTTCTGTGCTCTTTTCCAATGTTTTCTCTTGCCAAGCTCATAATTATTAAGAGGTGAATTTAGCCTCAGGTCTAGTACTACACTGACACATGAACAAGTTGGTCAACACTAAGAACCAAAGCTGCAAAATACTGTAGGTATTGCACTTTTGGGGACGTACCTGTCCATGAAAAGGTGAGCTTTTGGAAAGTATTCAATGGTAACATATCCTAGGCTAATGCACTGCTGTTCTTGGGCCTGCCCAAGATGAGCTGGAGTCTGCGAGGAGGCCAGCTCCCTCTTTGTTCATGCCTTGGTCCCCAGAGGTCCTGTTGGTCTGCCCTTGACCAAATGTCTGGTTGCTAAGACAGGAACTGAGCATGCAGGAGGTCCAGGTCTGACTCTCCTGCATCAGGGTCCCTCTCTTTCTTGAAGTTTCACCTGTGCATTGCTCTTTCTGCTACTTTAAACCCCCCCCACAAGGTCACACATTGGAGTGGGAAAACAAAATGCACATTTACCTTAAATTGTTACTTTTGGCAACAAAGTGGTATGATAGGACAGTGCCAGACAACTGACTATGGATGGATTGTCAGCCTAACCTAACACATTAGACCTGTGATTCTGAGCTCTGGGAGAGCATTGCTTTTCATTTTCCCCCCAGCTAGTTTTACATATCTTCTTTTTTGTGATGATATGAACCATGGTAATATTGATATTTTTCTCATAGTGAAACTAATCTCTGTATGTCCTAAACTTAGTGGCACAAATGGGATTTCACCTAACCAACCAGCATTTCTTTGAAGATAATCAGAACACAACATATATCAGAACTTGTTATTGCTAAAGTTTACATGAATGTTTGAGCACCTAAAACTTTCTTCAGTTTTTCACTTGGAAATGAACTGTATAAATATGAATTATTTATTGTTTCACAGCAATGAAGACCTACTTGACATAATTTTATATTTTGGTAGCTTCAAGTTTTAGACTTTGAAGCATTTTATACTTTAAACAGGATTTCTGACTTTGCTCCAAAATAAGAGGTAAAATTTGCTTTCAATACCTACAGAGAATTTTCCTGTTAGCATTTTTTAGGAACTGCAGTTCAATTGTAGTATAGCTATCATTTTTAGTTTTCTCTTGCCCCTAAGTTTGAGTTTAGTTTTTTGCAGTTTGATGTCTCTCAGATTATTTTTTTTCAAATGCCTACATTTGATATATATATATTCTTACTTTTGAACTGACTGTGCTGATTTCTAATAGCTCATTTTAAACACAGGACATTACCAGTGTATATCATCTCTCACTGTTGGTCAGTGATACATAGTGCATACAAATCCCACGCAGGCATCGCACCTGGCCTGACTTTAACTGGTTTGCTTCTTCGGACCTGCATAATGCAAAATTATGAATACAAAGCTAGTATTTCCATTTATAGAGCAGCCTGAACTGGAATTGGAGGGCTCACCTCAATGTAATTTCGCATCTTTCCTTTCCTGAATAGTTGAGAAGTTACTTTTTCCTTCAGTGTCTCAACAATTCTTTTCCAAGAAAAGAAACTGAACTGCTGTTTGATACTACTTTCTTAGAAGGTTTCTACTCTTACTAACCATTGGCTTCCTCCAAGTGCTCTAGGGAGCATAATGTGAGGGAAAGTGCTTTTTGTGGCAAGCCTTAGAGGAAACTGGAACAGTGGAAAAAGAAGTAAATGTCAAACTACAGTTTTTCCCTCCTTCAAAGAAAGGAGTTATCTCTCTGTAAATTGTTTTACTACATGCAGAACAATGTCCTCACACCACTAAATACTGGAGTGTTTAAAGTGGCCTGCAATGCAAAGCAAACAGTAGCAAAGATGCTGAAATGTCACCCAAAGTTAATCTGGGAAGATTGACTGGTGTTAATGCATTGTTGGAGATAGACTTCCTCTTTTGCAGCTGGGTGAGCACAGAGATGATTGCTCTTTCAATGATATATCTGATCCTGTATTAATAGGGGGAGAGAGGAGTAGATAAGCAGGGGCCTCTTGTTTGTCTTTCCCTTTCTAGAGGCTCCTGCTAGCTGAGCAGAAGGGGTGCTCTTCACACAAGCCATCAGGTGAATGAGGGGCAAGCCAGGCAGAGCCAGTGCTCAGGGATTTGGGCTGGAGAGCCTTGAAATAGCGTTTCTACAGAGGATACCACTGACTGTTGCTTTTTGTCATGAATCAGACATTTTGATTCTGGTTTTACTGAGCCTGAGTGTGTTGTTCATTCGCTGTTCCTACCAGCACATTAATAAAGCAAGTACCACACTGTATGCTGTTAAACATGGTTTCTGCATGGTGGCAAGCTCTGTGCAGTGCCTTAGCTTCAGGATCCAATTTTGTCAAAGTCATAAGGTAATGAAGCCCTCAATGACCCTGCAGTGAATGAATCTATGCATCCATCTGCCTCTGGGACCTGCCAATAGCTTTTTAGTTTGTGGGGCAATATGAACTGTAGAGGAAAAATGATCTCAAAGCTAGGAGGTTCCCAAAAGTTTTGTAAAAAATTAGCCTCTGGGTGGAGGAAAACCTGCCAGTGCTTGTGCTGAGGCTAAGGCTGCTGAATGTTTTCATCATCTGTTAGACAGGGAACCAGCTAACTTTGCCTTCCACACCAAGTCTGTGTAAAATTAGCCTTCACTGAAACTGCTGCTTGCAGAGTTCCAAAGCAAAATCGCTGTTTCTAAATCAATCCTAATAAATAGTTGACTTTGCAGATGGCAATGAAAGAAGAGGAATGCTGGGTTTATCCTATGTTTTTGCACATCTTTCAGGTGTGTATGTATATTTAGCTAATACCAACTGGTATGGAGCTGTGTCTGCCAGTGTCTGAGGTATGCAGCAGCTTTTAGTGTTGAATGCAAGGAGCATGCTCCATGGTATGAATCTGTGAGCACTCACATGCTGACAGAAGCAGACTGCTTTTGTGCTGCTTGGTGATTCAGCTGCAGTTTGCTTCATCCTTTATGCTTCTCCTGTCAATGCAAAGCCTTCACATAACCAAGGATTTCTAATCCCTTTATTTGAGATTCAGCCTCAGTAACACTCCAAACTACTAATAAGTAGCTGTGATAACAAACTAAATACTGTGAAATAAGATGATGTTATCAAATGGATTGATTTTATTTTTTCAAAGGAATCACCCTCTGCATGATCCTCACATGTAGCATCCTTCATGTTGCATGGTAATATAAGAACTGAGTATTCATTCAGGTCACTCCAAATGCAGTTCTTCTCCTCTCTATATATGATTATCATTTCATTCTGTGATTCTGCCCTGTAAAGTTTTGCATCTGCTCCTGGTACAGGGCCACCAGTCTAGCCTAGCCAAATTAATCTGTCAGAGGATAAGCTTGAAGGAACTGCTCATTTTCCTCAAAGAAAGCGAAAATGGCCATTCCTCCATCTGAGACAGTGTTAGAAATGTTGTAAAACAAGTTCCTCCCTCGATGAGGAGGAGAATTAATGAAGACTGGTGTCCTAAACATGTAGGTCCTAAAATCTCTTCACCACTGTAAGACCAGCCTTTCTTCACTATAAGAATGCCAAAACCCTTTAATACCCTGATGGCCCAGTGCTGGCACATCACTTCAGCTGTGGCGAGGTCACACAGGGCAGGCAAGGGATGAGGTCGTCCTGCTTTCCCTTGCACAAGACTTACAGGTTTTAAATAGTTTGGAGGATCCCACCACCACACTCAAATAAAATGAGAACCATTTCCACAATTCAGGAAGGACACAAATATTAGGGAGTAGGCTTGTTAAAGGACTGGGTGCCCCAAGACTCCAGGAGATGAGATACAGAAGTCATTGTGTTTCCATTTTGTCAGCTTAACAGCAGAGCTGGCTGCAGGGCTGTGATTTGGATCGGGAGCCACGTGCCTTAATACTAACATGTGGGGATAAAAGCGGAGGTGAGAATGAAGTGCCTCTCTCTCTCCTACTCTTCTCCATCTTCCCACAGGAAATTTGCATCTGAATAGCAGTTTGCTGAATTTGCGTGCATAATCTGAACTTCTCGGATGTTTAGGTCTAGAGACAGATCTTTTTCTTATATAAGTAGGCTTAGCCTCATTGATTTCATGTGGCTACATCAATTTATTCCAACCAAGGATCTAAACTGCACTTTTCAGTTATGATTGTTTAAAATAAAGAGGTTTTAACTTTTCATGTTGCCAAGATGAAAGAATTATAGCACAGCAATCTCACAGTCAAAACATTTTTATTCATTCTGCCAGAGAAGACCTCATTCAGAAAATGGAGGTATAGTCCGTGCAAACATGTGAAGAAAAAATTATTCCTGAATTGCTTGCAGGAAAGCCTCTTGCAAATCTAGGGTAATTTTGATTATAGAACCACAATATTTAATGATACTCATCAGAGAGTTATTTTTTGTCCTCTCCAGGAACTGCAGGGGTCTTTTTACTTTCATGTGAAATCCATTCTCTCTCTACTACAAATGTATTTAATTGCAGTTCACACTACAAGCTGGTTTTTCCTGCTGGTTTTGTCCTGCTCTGGTGCCTGACAAACTCTTTTATATTCAGGTACTACTAAGAAAGCTGGATCTGTAAGGAAAATCTGTCCATATAAGAATTTGGATATAAAACATTGCTCGTGGTCCTCTCTAGTCTATTGAATAGCTTTAAAGAACTCCAAAAGGGACTCAAGAAAAGCAAGCTTGGATAATCTACATTTATGCAACTTTTAAAGGGATTTGTACTTCCAATGACCATCTTTTAGGACTTCAAAACATTAATATTTCTAAACAACTAGCAAAATGGCATCCCAAGCATTAGTGTTAATCTTATGAATATGGTTTATAAACAGTCCTGATCAGCTAGCCTGGTCTTTTCATTATTAAGTACTTCCCTCATGTTGATGTCCTCTGCAAAACAGTGCTAAGCCAATGTTTTCTTCTAAATTGTTTATTAACTTTAAAAATGAAGACAAGAAACAATCCATTAAAGAGCTTACAAGTTGTTTGGTTTAAGCTCAGTTGTAAGTCAGACATGCAGTCCTTGCTCATTCCCCCCCATTTCCTCTCCCTGCTCCCAGAGGGATGGGGAGGAGAATTGAAAGAATGTAATGTAACTCCCACAGGTTGAGATAAGAGCAGTCCAGTAACTCAGGTATGATACAAACCACTGCTGCTACCACCAATAGTAATAATGATAAGGGAAATAACAAGGGAAAAGAATACAATACCACCCGCTGACCAATACCCAGCCTGACCGAGCAGTGATCTAGCCCTTCTGGGTAACTGCCCCCAATTTGCATCCTGGGCATGACATGCTGAGGTATGGAATACCTCTTTGGTCAGCTTGGGTCAGGTGTTCTGTCTCTGCTTTCTCCCGGCTTCCCCTCCTCCCTGGAAGAGCATGAGACTCAGAAAGTCTTTGGTCAGACTAAACATTACTGAGCAACAACTAAAAACATTGGTGTTATCAGCGCTGTCCCCATGCTGAAAGTCAAAAACACAGCACTGCACCAGCAGGAGGAAAGAAGGAGAAAAAATGACTGCTATTGCTGAACCCAAGACACAAGTACTGCCCACTCTATTTTTTGTTTGCAGTTGTGTTTCAAGATAAATACATTAGCAAGTGTATAATTTGTTTAATATCTCTACTTTCCTCCTGAAACCAAATCTTTTGCAGGAATGCCACTGTTATTTCATTGAATTACTTATTTTATTAAGACATAGCAAATATTAGAGTTCCAGAAATGTACATAACATGTCTACAAAAACTGATTTAAATAATTACTGAAGAAAACATTGAAGCAAATTAAATTAGACTGGGTGATAAGTATACTGTGGCCACAGAGAATTTAATTAGAATTTCAGCATTTGATAGTTAGTGACCAGGATATGAGTAGCTGATGATCTAATTTGATTTTTTATTACCTTGAAAATTCTTTTTTTCTCAGACAACACCCCCAAAAAATCAGGTTATTGCTTAACAAGTCACTTGTTTTGTATTCAAAGTAGAAAGGTGTACTGAATTCTGCTGAAATACATGGATAATGATAGCCCTTAATGTTAGAGCAAATCAGATCTTCCACAGGTGGACAAACATATACATATTATACATATATATACATGTGGAAAAGATGTTTATGGATTAAATGTTGGTCTGGAGCTTTCTGAATTTAGTTTGTGACTTCTAGGGCAGCTGCATAAGAGATGCCCCAGAAGATCAGTTTTTCTTCATGTTATTCATTCTTACTTTATCAGTGACTTGATCAAGTATAGCTGAAAATGGTTTAATGGCAAAAAAAGAAAGTGGTTCATTCTGCTTCATTTTGCCCTTCCAGGGCATTTGTCACTTTTAAAATTACAAAATTATATCAATTATTTCAAATTATAAAAAAACCCAACAAAATAAATAGCCACATGCAGACTATCTGTTATTGTAGGTATTTTCCAGTGCCATTATTAGGTAGGAAATGTTGGGGAAAAGTGTTTCCAATAAAAGTTATGTCATATTATGGGTCCAAAAGCAGAAACTCCAAGGGTCCATGTGGATATCTATGATATCTCAGATGGACAGGAAAGGTATATTTAGTCACAGGGAAAGGTTATTCTGTCTCCATGCAGATAACCAAAGATCTTGGGATGTGCTCTTCTAAAAGCTTCAGTTCCTGATTAACTCAGTGCCAAAAAGATTCTCTTCTTACAAGGGAATATGGCTATTTAGTATAGCTGACACTTGAAGTTTTTTCTATGGGTATATAGCTTTTACTTCTTCTCAATGCTCCAAGCAGAAATGCAAAGTATTTTATTGTCTCTTGTTTATGGTGGTATTTGCTCCAGTTACATGAAGGATTGTGTTTTGTTCAAGTATTTTGCATTCTTGCAAGTGTAATAAAACAGGTAATATAATAAAAAAAAGAAAGAGATATATGTAAGTTAGAAGAATCTGATTTTTTCAACTTGCTTATTCAACACAATCTAAGGCAAATTCAGGAAGGCAAAACACATCAGAGAGGAAAAGGCAGGAGGATGATGAACCCACACAGTTCGCCTTTAGATTGATTGTACCAAATAATGTATTCAGACTGCCTCCTAGCTTTTTAAATAAGACAGACTCTAATGTCTCCGTCTCCATCTTGGAAGGCTCAATTTGCAGATAGAATCAGTAATGCTTCTAGGATTTGCCTTCTCTGTTACCTACCAAGCACACTTCACAGGTGTTGAGCAAACTGAAATTGTATTCAACTTTTCTTAGAGATGAGTGGCAGGGAGTTGTTTAGCTTGTGGTAGCTGGAGCTTCAACACACATGTGTGAATATCTGTACAAACTAACTGTCTGCAATAAGTTTTGTAAATGTCCTTGGCTCACGACTGTTTAAGGCTTTAAATACAAACCGTAGCTTGTCATGGCAAAATGCTTTAGCATCAGCCTTCACAGGACAAAACTCAGCTTGACACATATTTAAAAATGCATGTTTACACACAGTGAGCATGACTGCCCAGTCTCCTTATGCTATAAGATGCCAGACCACAACAAAGATAGGGAACATCTTTCTAAGGTAAGCGTCTGAACAAATGTCTTCTGAAGTTAGTACCTCTTGGAGCTGAAATAGGACCTCAGAGGGATGGAGTGTGAGTGAGCATTAGGAGTGCACAAGAGACTGGCAGCTGCTCGGGCATTTCTTTAGTTTTAGGAACATAAGAAATGTTTTAACTGGCCTGATAGGGGCTTCTGCTGCCCCTGTGTTTTATCTCAATAAATGGCACTAGGTGATACTTTTAAGGAGAGTCCCACAGCCTGCTTACTCTGGCAGACCAAATCCTCCATAATCTTCCCAGCATTCCCAGTTTTTGGATTGGAAATAATCATTAGTTATTCCCCTAAGCATTAGAACATGAGTTGGTCTAATTCCTTTAGAAGCTGTTGATGCCATCTGCCACCAAGCCTTCTTTTGCAACAGGATCCAAAAGTTCCTGACCTAGTGTATGAACAATTCTTTATGTTTTATTTTGATATTCAAGTACTTCAGTCCCTGCTCCCTTATTCTACTTCTGCAAGGGTTGATATATCAGTTACTTTATCGGTTGCTTCCATGGTTTGTAAATCTCAGCAATATCCGCTTCAGCTTTTTCCTCCAAAAATTGAAGGTCTCAGCCTTCTTAATTATTCCTTGTACAACTGATTCTACGTTGCTTTGACCATTTTTCTTGCTATCCTAAGTACCCATTCTATCAGCACTAGTCCAACCTGTGGTAGGGAGTTCAAAACTACACATAATACTCAATATCAATGCACCAAGACTTCTCAATATCACTCCTGATGATGTCTAACACTGGTTTTGGGCATTTGTCTACCACTGCACAAGGACTCCATGACTTCAGAAACCTGCTGATAATGACTTTGCAACATTTTTCCTAAACTGCCATTAATAGTTCAAAGCTCACATCATGCTGGCATCATTTTGATCACTTTTCTCTATATAATTCACCTTCAATCTGTACTGAAGTTCATCTGTCACCTTTTTATTCACTCACTCACTTTTATGAGGTCCTTCTGGACTTACTGTCAGCACAAAACTCACTACTTAGAAAAGCTTTGTACACCTGCAGGTTTGGAAATTTCACTGTGTGTGACATTCTACTAGTTGGCAGTGAACATGCTTGTAGTGACACACATCCCATCTTTTCCCTAACATCAGAGCATATTAATGTGTTTCTTTCCTGCCTCCATTTTTTAGGCTACATGTTCGTGTGGGCCAACATCTAAGAAAACATGCATGATATGTAACTGCTGTGGTTGCTCTCCTCCTTCATCAGCCAACAGAGCAGACGCAACTGCATCTGGTGTGTGGAGTTGAAGAGCCAGAGAGATGCAACATCACCTATTCAGAAGTTACTTATGCAGTAGCAGGAACAAGCTGATTATATTCCCAGAGAAAAGTGAGGGAATAGTGATGACCTCAAGGCACTCCTTAGCTCTTGAAGTGTCTCCATTCCTGAGCCATTTTGGTTTTTAATAAGGGACAGTTTTCTTTTTTTTTTTTTTTCTCACCTGAAAAAATGTAAAAAGTCAAGATCGTTTGGCAAAACAAGACCTACACTGTTGTCTTTGAGGTGGCTTAAATTCATTCACTGGGTACAGAGTGTCCTTTCTTCATTGTGTTAATTTAGGTAACATTTGCCAACAGTTTGGGTTGAGATATATTAACAGGAAAGGAGCATGTGTCTTGGAATGTGATCTGATTTATAAACTTTTACTGGGGGGTTGTGTTCCCTTACATGCTGTTCATTTTTTCATGAGACTCTGGATTCATGCTTCTTTTTAATACTGAGTGCAGGAAATGTAAATTTATTTCTCATTAAAGCAGTGATGGGCTGCCAGGTTTGTTGGCAGCAAGAAGGAAGATTGATGGTGTGGGACAAGAAGAATGGAGAAACAAGGAGGCTTTCCTGAGTGCAAAGAAAACCTGTTCTAAATCAATTACTTGAGGAGTTAGAAAGGTTCAAAGTAAACAGTAAACCAAAAGCAAGGACATATTTACTGTATCAATACAACTAGAAGAGAATTGTCCTGGTGATGGTCTGTATGTAAATTGCATTTCCTCTGCTACCCCAGTTTGTGTCCTTCAAACAACACTAGTTGTGCTCTGCAGTAACTAGTCTGACTCACCTTACTGTGGCTTTCAGAATCGGCCTGTTCTGCCATTCTCATTCCATAATGCACAGAAAATCCAGATGCTGTGCAGGTAATTTTAACTTCAAAGATCAGAGCAGCAGGAAGAAAGAGGTAGTGCTAAGACTGAGTTTGTCATGCACGGGTGAGGGCTCAGGATTACAATCAAAGTCAAAGCATTCACCTGGGCAAGTGCACGCTCATTACAGTTGCTAAAGAGTTCCTAGAAACAAGTAAGTTCATAGAATCAATCACAGAATCATAGAAACATAGAATAGTTAGTCTAGTTCCAACCCCCTTCCATAAGCAGGGACACCTCACACTAAACCATGCCACCCAAGGCTTCATCCAATCTGGCCTTGAACACTGCCAGGGATGGAGCACTCACAACTTCCTTGGGCAACCCATTCCAGTGCCTCACCACCCTAACAGGAAAGAATTTATTCCTTATATCCANATGGAGCACTCTTCCTTGGGCAACCCATTCCAGTGCCTCACCACCCTAACAGGAAAGAATTTATTCCTTATATCCAATCTAAACCTCCCGTGTTTAAGTTTGAACCCATTACCCCTTGTCCTGTCACTACAGTCCCTAATGAAGAGCCCCTCCCCAGCCTCCTTCAGATGCTGGAAGGCTGCTATGAGGTAAGTTGTTACCTTATTTTTAGTTATTGTTCTATCAAATCAGAATAAGATACAAGAGTTCTTACAAATAGTAAAAACTGGGCATTTAATCTATGTAAGCCAGATGTCATTAGATAACACCCAGTTTTGCAAACTTATTCTGTACATATTTATTAATATGTTAGATACTTTTCCCCTTTTACTAATTCTGTGTTACTGCAAATGCACGAAATTAATCATATTAGAAGTTTTTGCTTTAAAGGATCCCTGGCAGTGTTCAAGGCCAGGTTGGATGAAGCCTTGGGTGGCACAGTTTAGTGTGAGGTGTCCCTGCTTATGGCAGGGGGGTTGGAACTGGATGATCTTAAGTTCCTTTCCAAACCTAACTATTCTATGATTCTATGATCTGATACTGCAAACCATAATTTCATGTTGAATAGCTGATACTAGATTTCCAAAACCGCATGTCAATCATCATGCTATTTGGGATATATTTCAAAAGGCGGCAAATGGAATTAACTGTCATTGTGAATAAGAACAAAAAATAAAGATTTTTGCCACAAGCAAAAGACTATGGTCCTCCCCACCTAGCTCTACACAAAACTGTTGTGGTTTAAACCCAACCAACCACGCATCTCGTTCACTCACTCAACCCCCCTGGCTTGCCCTCCCCTGCTTCCAGAGAGATGGGGGGAGAATCAAAAGAATGCAACTTCCACAGGTTGAGATAAGAACAGTTTAGTAACTAAGGTATAACACAAATTACTGCTGCTACCACCAATAATAATAATGATAAAGGAAAAGAATACAGCATCCCATCAACCACNGACCACCTCTTCCAACCACCCTGAGAGAACTAGGCCTTCCGGATCACCCCAGCTACATCCTGGGCATGACGTGCTATGGTATGGAATACCTCTTTGGTCAGTTTGGTCCTGTCAGTACAGTCCTGTCCCTCCTTCCTCCCTGCCCCCCTTCTCCCTGGCAGAGCATGAGGCTCACAAAGTCCTTGGTCAGGGCAAACATCGCTCAGCAGCAACCAAAAACATCGGCCTTATCAGCCTTGTTCCCAGATTAAGTCAAAACACCAGATACTAAAGAGAAGAAAAACTGACTGCAACTGCTGAACCCAGGACAGTAACTGATGCACTTATACCATGAACCTGTTTGCTTTAGGTTCCCTCCATAGGTCAAGGTACTTTAAAGGGTCAGTTCAGGTGTGAGATGGGCTGGATCACTCTTTAGAAGTGACTAAGCTCCTAATTTAGGCCTAATCAACCTGGGCTTTTGCAATGAGGAGTACTTACGAGAGGAGAAAAAAAGTTAACAGCTTTGAGTTCCTAAGTAGATCATAGAAATCATAATAACACACATTGTGCTGTCAAAGAAAACTGAGATGTCAATTGAGTTAAGTGATAGACTGAAAAATGCCTTCTTTTGAAACAAATGGTGTGAAATAGGGATTTCATAGCCTAAAAAGCTGAAAAGAGATATAGGGATGTGGTGATACTAGCAGTGCAGAGAGTTACAAGTTATTAATAAGTACCTCTTAGCTGAAAATAAGGTGATTCATCTTGACCTGAAGATATTCATATTAGAGGCAGAAATCTTCAAAGGGAGAAATGTAACTCAGCCCCAGCCTCTGGTGGAAATCAGATGCTCATGGGGGGCAATCCAGAGCCCTTAATCTTGAGTCAGATGACTGCTTCATTCATTGAGTGTCTGGTTGAATATGGCCCTGAACATAGTAGGGATGTGGATATCTATAGTCTAGCTCAAAAGGGACAGCAAGAAACCATGTCAGTCTATCCCAAAGCTGCAGGCACAGTGTACCACTGTAATTATTAACTTTTATCTTCAATAAATTGTTTTGGTCGCTGTAGGTTACTGCTTGTCTGTTGGCAATTTTATCAGCCAGGGAATAGAAACAGAGCCTCAGGCTTCAATCCTTTTAACATTCTCTTCTTTCATGCCTTGTTTTTATTATCCACTAGGTGACCATAAACCAACCAACAGCACTTGAACAGTCATGCTGGCAGTTTTGTGGCTTTTTAGCATAAAGTAGAAAACACCCTGTTCTCTGCTCCTACTCCCTGAGTGTGACCAGGCAGCCCTGTTAAGTCTGGATGTGTTGCAGTTCCCACCTTTGCCCAGTTGCTCGGCTGAATCTGAAAGCTCCTTGCTTTATCCAGGGAAGCATAGTCAATGCCTTATTTCCTCAAGCCTTTGATGAATGTTTGATAGGAACATGCCTAACCTGAATCCTCTTGGAGGTGGATCAAGCTCTCAGCTCAATGCAAAAGCCAATAAATACAGAAAGTACTGCCCTTGCACATAAACTTCTGTGTGCTTCCTGTCATCTTTTGGGATGATGTTCTCTTTTAATTGTACTTCGTTTCAACTCACCCTCTGACCCTGTGATTTGCTTGACTGTTTCACTTGACACTTGAGTGATATGCAGCTTGTTGTTACTGCCCTGCTCATTTCCATACTCTATGAGCAATCATAACATCTTTTTGAAAACACTGAGAAGCTGCTCAGAGATCCATTTTGGATCTTTCAAAGTTTTCCTCTTTTCTGGGTGTTTAGTGCTATCTATCCCAGACTTTCTATCACACAGAAAAATCTGATTCTGCAAATTTTGCTCAGATGTTTGGGAAGGTGAACTGAAAGTAGATGGAGATGATGGAAAGTGAGGTGCCTCATCAGAACTGTTGGTAGTGAGACCTGGACCTCTGTAAGTTTCTGATACAGAGAGCAAAAATCTTAGCAAAAATACCCTAGTAGAACCTTAGATCCCATATAATAATATGTAAATAATATATATGCTAATTGATAACACAAAATTTACATTTTTGGATTCAACTATCTTCATGTGAAATTTATCATTACCTATAATTTCAGGAAGCATCTTAAGTCTTTCAAAGTGAGAGAGAGAACCAGCTGTAATTCCTGGTTGTAGTTGTAATGCTAAGCCTCTTTACCTGGGCAACAAATTCCAATAGCAACTGCTAACAGTTCTCTGATTTAAACATTTCTCAATATCCTTCGAGTTCCATTACAAGTGTTCAAGAATCACAATTCATGATATGAGAAAAAATGGAGGAAATTAGTTTTTTCTTAGTGTCTGGTGTAAATCACAGTTCCTTAAGCACAGACCACTCACAGTAAAAGCTTACACTGTAAAAATGTTGAATAAAACAGAATGTAAAAGAAGAGAGACAAGTCTGTAGTCTGCAATATAAATAGCTTACTTTGTAAACTCTTATTTTCCTAAACTTTAACTTCTCTCTTATCTTTCATTGAAACTCAAATTATCATTTTCTGTTCTGTATTTCAGGGCACTATGTGGTAGCACCAACATGATTGTGCTATGAACCAAGGGAAAACAACCGTTGACTTAAATATCTGCAGTCTACAGGTCTAACTACAATCAACTGAACCACTCATTGCACCTCTGTCCTTGAGGGCTCCTCTTTCACCCTTCAGATGGGCAGATAGACCAAGAAACTCCTCTGTTATTATAAAGATCCAGAAATGTCATTGTGTGTGAGTGGGACATGAGCAAATGCTGACTCCAGTTGTCTCCATAGTAACATTCCCGTCTTCACCTCCAAGGGCTGTCCCTTGAGGAGCGCAGTCGAAGGAGCTCAGTGTCGGCAGTAACTTCTGAATTCTGCCATGCTAGCTGAGATGAGCTAATTAAGCACCTATGAAGCACAAAATAAAGACAGCTGACAGGTGATGCTTAGGGAGGGGACATCATTATTCACCAAAGAAGCGTGAAAGGAGTGCAGAAAAGACTTATACTGTAGCCTCAATCAGTCAGTTTGTATAAAGCAGAGATAGTTGATAAAAAATATTGATGCATGTAGTCTTGCCACTGATTACAATACTGCACTGACACCAAGGCTGTGTATGATGATGGAAGAGCCATTTAGAAGTGTGTGGAACTATATTTAGTTCTACTCTACCCGTTCAGCTGACACAGGAAGGGAAAAATGCAACTCCTGAAACATGACTTAAGTTTTGGTTGGTTTTTTTTTGTGGTTTGTTTTTTCTTTTTTTTTGGTGGTTTTTTTTTTTTTTTTTTTTTTTTTTTTTTTTGGTTTTTTTTTTTTTTAAGGCAAAGCAAACTCGGTCTCAGGTTATTGTGAAGTAAAGCTTGTTTCAGATTTTGGAGAACCTTCTAATAAAATCCTGGTAGGATATATGGTTCTACCTCCCACATGTCCTTACTGAGAAGATTGCAAGNGGGAAGTTCTCTGAGGGTCAAGACTCAATAAGAAGGATGAGATGGGATACTGACACTTTTCAGTACTGTTCATGCATTGGCGTCACCTCTCATTAAAGGCAGAAGTCTCCATTCTAGGTGTGCAAATCATCTTCAGTGGCACTAGTAGAGTTTGAATCAGACTTTGTTACCAACAAATGGTTTTAATACATAATGCTTGTTAAGACATTGTTAGTGTGGATCCCAGTAAAAAAAACTTACAATACAGTGTTGCTATGCAATACTTTATTTATTCTGATGATGTCTGTCAGAAAAATCCTCCACACCATACTATCATTGCCATTGACAGATTCCTGTTGACAACGATGTTCCTTCCTCAGTTTCTAATATACGTGTTCAATATATCATGTATACAAATTAACGTGCCATATTAGCATATTAGTATATGACAAGTTAATTTGTACTCATTTAAGTAATATGTAAAAATTATAGTAATATAAGATCTAGGACTTGCTATTCATATTCTTTCACAGAATCGTTTATTCTTTAAATACATCTATGTGCAGGAACCAGAAGGATTTCAGAACAATTCCTTAATAATCCTATAGAGGAAATGGTTGGGGTTTTAGAAACATAGTTGTTTATGTTATTCAGTCTAATCTGTTGAATTTGCTTGCTTTCAGAGAGTGCTCCTTTCCTACTGTGCCTCATGCCTGGCAGAAAAAGCATTGCATGTGCTTGCTCCAACATAATGGGGATTTTCAAATGAAGATGTGATATGAGTGAGCAGGCACACCTTTCTTTTTCTCATTGCAGACCCAGTCTCTTAAACTGTGAAAGACTTGCCTTGATGGCACCCTTTCCTTAACAGTACATTTCCATCTTGTTGTGTATTCTTTGTTTTTCAATGCCCATTCTGGGGGTTTGGCATAAGGGGTGTGCCATAATTACATAATTCTAGAAAATGAGGTTTCTTTTAAAAAGGGGACACAGCAACCATGGGATTATGCATTCTGATATTGCTGCAGCAGTCCCAGCGCTGTACTGCAGCCATTAAGACACCTCATGGGACCATCTGTGGTGGATGAGGACAACCAAGCAAAAGTGATGTGAGGAATGGGTGGAGGCAGTGGGAGCAGTTCACTGCTGTCTGGGAAGCCCTGACCAGAATGTGCAGAATAACTGGTGAGAGAATCCAACTGGTGAGACCAGGAGTCAGTTGCATATTAGTGGGTTTCAGATGTTCCCAGCAATGATAGGCTCCTCTCTGCCCTGCTGTCATGGTGTGGGCTTCCATCCTCTTTTAGCCAAGGTTCAGTCTGCTTTTGCCCCTTTTGTTCTCCCTGGAAATGTCATCCTCATCAGACTTCCATTCCTTTTCCCTAAGCTAATTCCTCCCATATACCCCTTTGCATTCTCTTTCACTGCCTCCTCCTCCCAAAGGTCCTGAACAGCTGAATTATTGTAGACTTGACTCTGCTTGCAGATGCTTCTTCTCCCATTTCCCATCTGAATGATTTTAAATGAAAATTCTCTGGGACACTGGCCACCTTTAATTTGTGTTCATAGAGCACTCTGGAGACCTATTCTTAGATAGCATTGAACACAACAATGGTAAAACTGACTGTTGGTGATATAAACAAAGGAACAGGTTTTCTTTACTGCTGGAAGGCAAATCACAGACAGTTCACCCCTTTGCTTCTGGTGTTGCTGCCATAGTCACATTTTCTTTGGAAAACACAGAAACAAAACAAAGATCAAAATTACATCTTCAGCCTGGACTCCTTTTTATATCAGGAAAGCTAAGCCCTTTAGGGGAAGGTTGTGGCAGGGAATACTGGTCCAGCAAAGAGTAATAATAGAGTAATAGAATAGTGATGCTAAAGTACTAAGCAGATTTATGAAGGAATTAAACAGTAAGTGCTGATTTTTGTTCAGATATGTGTACCTCTCTTGCTCTTGCAGATTAGACAGAGCTGTGCTTTAGCATCTGAGGGCAGATTTGGGAAACTCAATTATACAGAAATCTATTATGCAGCTTTTTTTCATCAGTTTCATGCTGCACTTCTTGTTACTAAGATGGGATAACTTGACAGTGTAGCAGAGAAATTAGTACTGGTTTAGAGTATTATTGAGCATAATATTCTGGAAATGTGGAGCAGTTATAATTCCCTAAATAATACCAAATAGATCTGCTAATATCTAAACCTATTTCTTCTGAACTAAAAGGCTAAGAATAAAAGCCATGTCCTTAATTTGATGTATTTGGTAACCAAAAGAAGCTCTTCAGGAGTCCATCATGTTTCCTATGGATTAGCATATGTTTGATAAGTCTGATAGAATCTTCTAACTTTAATGAAAGCTATTTACTGTTCCATTGTCATATAGTGGTCATAACGGGTAGGGCTGAGACAGTAAAGTAATAAACAAAAGAAAGTAAGCCAGGTGCTTGTTTTAAAGACAACTTTTTTCCTTCAGAATTAGTAAATTAAAAAAAAAAAATCAAAACCAAACAGCCTCCAGTTCTAAAGGAAAAAGCCGAGATCTTTTCTGTCACCCCATAGAACTGCACTAGAAATATATCCCAGCTCCTTGAGCAGCATTGCTGTGATGTCGGCTTTGGAAGAATGAGTTCTTCTGTACTGTATAGACACTCAGCAAACTGTGGGTATGGATTTTTTTATTCTGGGTGTTTTGAAGTGTGTCTTTTCATTGAATATTATTTTTCCTGTATTTTTTTCTCTTACTTTTCTGCCTTACATATTTCATCACTGCATTTTCCACTGTATTCTATCCAGACAATGATAATTGTCATTAAAAATAAGTCAGAAAAAAACATTCTCTGCTACAAACCAGGGAGAATTTTACAAGCAGCTGTTGACCAGTAGCACTTCTCCTTTGCACATTGAGAGCATTCACTGTTGTGAAATGCACCTCCATTTCTTATTTTCTTAAACTTTCCAGGCCTGATTCACCTGTGTATTACTTCAGTTTTAAGCAATGTTACAAACAATACACAGGCAGATGTGTGCTGGATTAGCTGGATTAGCACCATGGAGAATCAGACCTATTATCCTGGCAAGTGACTATAGTCTCACGCTCTGTAGCACAGCCTTTAAAACAACATCACACATTTATTTGGGAAGTAACTTTCTGCTTCAATGAAACAGCTATTTACCTTCACCTATATGCTGTCTGTGTTTTCTGAGGTAGCTATACTGAGGCTTAATTAAATAAAACAGTTCTCAGAACTGGATAAATAGCAGAGGTAATAAGTTTACCCACAGGAAAAGTTGGTGATTTTACAGAGTAAACCCACATGGAATAGAGATTGGGACTCATCAATGATCTGTGACTAGGATCAAAAATGGTCTGCCCAAAATGTTGTGCAAAGACGATTTGCCATGTTTCTAGATAGAATGAGACAACAGGAACCTTGTGAAATTCATAGAGAGAGATGCAAAGTCCTGCCCTGGGAAGGAAGACATTGACTGATGGGGAGTAGCTCTGCTGTAAAGACCCTGGGGGTCCTGCCAGCAACACCTAGGCTGTATGAGTAGGAATGGAGACAGCAGATTGAGGGAAATGATCATCCCCCTCTAATCAGCCCTTAGACCTCACTGCATCCAGCTTTGGCACCTCAGAACAAGACATCCATAAACCGCACTTAGTTCAGCTGATGACCTCCAAGATAACAATGGGGCTGAAGCTCCAACCCTATGAGAAGAGTCTGAGGGACCTGGGCTTGCTGAGCTCCCAGGAGAGACTCTGGAGATCCAACATCAGCCTTTCCATACCTACAAGGAAAAGAAGACAGAGGCAGGTTTTCCCATTATGGGAGACAAAGGGATTAAGATAAAACAGGAGGAGTTCAGTGGAAAAAACGTTCTCCCTGTGAGGGCAGTGAAGCAGTGGGGCAGTCTGCCAGGGGGATTGGGCAGTCTCAACTTAGCTTTTCAAGCTCCAACTGAACAAAGCCCTGAGAAGCCTGGACTGACCCCAGAGCTGATCCAGCTTTGAGCAGGAGGTTGCCCTAATCTAAAGGACATATCCTTTGATCCTCCTGGAAGAACACTGGTTGGCATTAAGAGGTACCATGCCAATAACTTCTAGAGGTGTTGATATAGCAGCTCTGGTGTGACAGCAAAATAACTTCCTGTTCAAATACAAAATACTTTTTCAAAGTGTTTTACCCCCACTATTAAGTTGTTCAGAGATTCTTTGTGACTATTGCAGTATTAAGGGTACATCACAATTCACAACCCTGAAATCTGAAATATTTGAGTAGCATCAGCACTTGACAGAAGAAAGGTATGGGTCAGTAACCTATTTCTGATTCATCACCCTATTGAGTTATCAGCATTTTATAGTGGTTTATGGAAAAATTTGAAAGCTGCTAAATTCTGTCACTGAAGAAAATCTGTTTCTGGTTTGTAAGTACATGCATTGGTTTATGAATTTTCTCTATCCAGATGGATTTTTCACTTGCATACTTACAAAGGGTGGAAAGGAAAAATGCTGTTCCAAATGTGCTGACAAGGGCAGCCCAAATAATACTGGAAAGAGACATCTACCTTCTTCACTAACTTCAGCAACCTAACTTGTAGGTCAACAATCAATACTGTAGCTGGCTTTTTTTTTTTGTGTTTTTATGACCCAATAATTTTAGTTCCTAACAAAGCAAACAGCTGTAAAAACAACCAGATTCCTTCTTGCAATTATATGGAACAATAGTTGTAGTTTCTTATAGAGTGAACAGCTGTAAAAATACTGAGAGGACTTCAAATTGAATTTATTTCTTTTCCTACCATTTCCTGCATGACAGTCCTTTTCTATTCTTATTGCAGGTTAAACAGACAGTCAGAAGAGGGACAGAGCAACTTACTGCATTCATTGTGGTGGTTTGGAACAGCCCTGGAACTTGCCGAAGCCCTTCCAGTGCTGCCTGCATTGTGAAAGATGTGTGATCATGGTGACTGGGGGAAACTGATGTCACAGTTATCACCTTTTAGCTTTGTTCCTCAGAAACTTACTGCTCATGAGAGTGATAGGAAATACTGGGTTGTAATTCTTTATCATTCCTACTGATTCCTACCAGTTCCCTGGACAGTCCCAGTGGAGAACATTGACTGTTTTAGTGAAACTGCTATCATACCTTAGCTACTATTTCCATTGGCTTCACAGGGAACACAAGCTCTTATTTTAGAAGAAATCTCCTTCCCTTACTTCTTCCCTTCTCTTCCAACGCTAATTTGGTGCTTTAGGAAACTCTGGATTTCACCAACACTGCTTTTATTCAAAACCAAACTGGTTTATGGCATTTTGGAGCCTTGTTTACATTGGTTTTCTGATAGGATTTTCTGATTGTTATTTAAAAATGCTAGTGAAACAGGGGTTGTTGATTTGACACTTCATCCTTAAGCCTTTGCTGAACAGCCACACAAGGGAGTATGAGAAATTGGTGTCTTAGCAGACAGGCTTTAACAAAAGGTCAAACCAAATCATAGAAGTATCTTCAATATATTTTCAAGTGAAAATTTCAGAAGGAGCTTTTGTGGACAAACGGACATTAAAGAACATTAAGGAATAGAGAGTCCCTGATGAGGATTTATTTTGTTTAGCTGTGGGTTTTGAATAGGCAAACATTTAGCTTGACCTGACAGAAATGTTGGAGATCACTGAGCTCCACAAGTCAAGCTCCACAAGTCAAACAAGTCTATGCTTTTGCTATATGAAGTATAAATGAATAATGAAAACAAAAACTGGCCCCCAAAATTACCAGAGTAGATTTACTTATAGAGCATTGTGATTTTAGACAGGTCACACCAAAAAGAAGGGCAAATTCAGACTACAGATTGTGTTCTAGAGGCAGTAATTCTGAAAAGACCTTAAGGTTAATGGTATGTAACCTCAGTATGTTCTTCCAGTGAGATTCTGGGAATGCAGCTTAAAAGAAAATTTTAGGAGGAACAGGAAATGAGATTTCTTTGATTTCTACTGAATAGTTCCTCCAGGTCTTCAGCCCAGACATGGAAATAAAGTTGGAAAATTGCTCAAAGAGAATTACCAGACTGACAAAACGTCTGGAGGGCGATCTACTCTGAGGCTGCTGAAGAGGGGAATCTCGAAAAGAAAAACAAGCTAAAGCAGGTCACATGAAAAGCAAGTTAAGATACCAGTCTCAACTCAGAGATGCTATGCAACTGTAATCTAGCAGGATTCAGTATCCTGACCATACACGTGAGGACTGCAATTTCCAGTTTAAAAAGCACATATCTAAAGACCTTCCTGTAAATTTGATTTTAATCCAGTTGTCAAATATTAAAGCTATAAAAATGCAAAGTGCAGTATTTTTTCTCTTCATGCCCAATTAACTAATGAAATACTTGCTAATGGAGGTAGTAAACTTGCCATTAGCTCAATCTATTTCTCAACAGTGTGTTCCATTTCAAAAATATATTCTAGGTATGTTAGGTATTTATAAAGCTGTATTTGCTGTAGAAATTAAGTGGAGTTCAATCACCGGTTTTACATAGAAAGTCAGCTGAATGATTATTTTTTACTCCCTGATTTAAATTGCAAAGAAAAAAAGATGTGTATAATTTAGGATTTATATTCTACACTTTAAAATGAGGTGTCCTATTTAAGACAGAAAAGTTTACAAATTCTTGTTTTATTCATGCAATTAAGCTAAATACAGTTCTCAGAAATAACTGAAGTAATCCTTTGTAACTTGCTTATTTCTCTATGCAAATGTGCCCACTATTTCCTAACATTTCTGCATCAGCAGTAGGACTGAGGGGCTGTGTGTGGTTACACTTTGCTCAGCAATCCATACTTTCATGATCACTCCACCAACTGGGATTGTGAACAGGATTGGCTCCATGCTGTCTAGCATGTGGAGCAACATATATTATATTATTCAGCTTTAATTTAAAATTAGTATTTATAATCTAGCCATTGAAGTGGGAAGGAAACTACAGGTTCTTGTTTATTTCTAGTAATAAAAATACACTGGACTATTTTTTAAAACAGCAGCAACCTATAAAAATTAAAATTAGAAAGTCAAATGAAGCTAATACTCCATTCCATGGAGTTTATCAAAGGCTTATAGCTGTAATTGGTGGCTAAAATACAACGGCTGGTAAAAGCTGATTTGCCATCTGAGCATTTCAAATAAGTACCTTGGCACTTTCTGTGGAGAAGTGGAAGAGCACAGAGATTTAGAGTGCCTTCCAAATTTTCATTTGGGTACTTCTTCATTCCTGTCTGACCATTAACACAGAAATCAGTACACTTGGAAGAGCCATTTTCTACAGTTTTTGACTGTGAGAAAGATTATTTAGCAGTAAAGGGAATAGCAGAAGCTGCCCAATAAGGTATTACTAATAGATGTTAGGTAAGACTCTGAGCTAATTTTTTTTGACTCAATTGTCACTGATTTCAGTGAAATTATTCCCACCTTGTGGTTATGGTCAGAATCTTTCTCTTTATTCCTGTCAGTGGACATGTTTTAGCCTTAAATTTGCAACATAACTCTAATTAAATATCTGTCTCAGCTGGTAAACTTTGGACTTCTTCACAGACTGCGAAAGCACAGCTTTTCAGCTGAAATCCATTGCATGTGATAGATTTTGTGCAAAGGGGTTTACATCTGATGGATGCAAAAGGATGTTCACTCTAATGGCATTACTACAAAAGGATTTTAACCTTTTCCTCTAAATGTACTGTAATATAACATTGGTCAATGTAGAGACAGCAAACAAAATTTCAGGGAATGTCATTAATTGATCCAACAGTAACTAGAAAAACAACAATCATCAATATGGTAAAAGAAGAGTCAGGAAAACTTTCAACAATTTCTGAATATGTATCATAATGCGTTGATTCAATGTGACACTTTAGTAGGAAAATTCACTAACATTCCACTAGAAATATAACACATTTTTAGTAGCAAGGGTGAATATGTATTGGGATAAATTAGTGGGTGCACACAGGGTTCCCTCACAGCCTTTAATCAAGTCTAGATACCTCTCCTTAAGTGTTTGGAGTTTAATAAAGATGATTATGATTCTGTGACCTGAGTGGATTATTGTGCTGATCTCAGCTGTGTTCCTAAAGTATCTTTGGCACCTCCACATCAAAGTTACCTTTAACATTATAAAATTGTAAAATTACATATTTCATGAAGCTATGATAATGTGGAGCTGTTATGCAAATGTATTTGAGAGTATTCTTTAAAGAATATTGGAAAATATTGGAGATGGAAGAATATTTTCTATTGAAGCCTTCAGCTCTTTTTAGAGAATTATATACTGATAAAATGGAAGAATATAAGTAAGAGAGGAAAAGAAAACTCACAGGCTCATACCAAGTGCTTGTGATTCAAAAGATAAAATAAAATATGACGAAAACTAGAAAACCCAAATTGAGACACTCAGATTAGAACTGCAAACAGATTCTGTTTTGCCACATGTCCACTCCTAGCATTAATTAAGGAAGTTCAAATGAAAATTCTATGCTTACTGCACAGCCCCTGTCAGATGTCATGTGGTCCCATGGACTCTAGGAACTCTATGACTCATAGTACTCCAGCAATCAGCTAGACAGAGCAACAATTTCTGTTTCAAAGCAAATACAAGAACTTTCTAAGCCTATTTAATTGTACTGCAGGAAAGAGCATAAAGAAGCCTTTGTGCAGAAGGATGTAGAAGGATGCACTTGGATGTGGCTGTGAAAGGCATGGGAAGTTCAGACTAGGTTGCTTGCATCTTGACTGCATAAAGGAGTGATCTAGGACACTCCAAACAATCTCTCTTTCTCCAGTCATCTCAGCTAGGGCCCTTCCAGCCCTCTCCTCTGAGTCTATCCCAGCTTCTGTCCTAGGAGCTGGATGAGACAGTGCCATGTGCAAGTCTCATCCTGGTGCTTGAATCGATCAGAACACAAAGAAAAGAAACATAGGTACTGAAGTTTATTAAACAAGCTAGTAAGTTCAACAGGAGATGTACACCCTAAGCACCTTTAACGATTCAAAATCTCTTAATTTGTAAACAAAATAGATGCCAGGGAAGCAGGGGCTGGAATAGACATGAATGGAAGCCTGTATTTCTTTCATCCTTTCACCCCCTACCATTGTGAGGAATCTTTACTTCTTTCTGAAGCCAGAAGCAAAGGCCATTTTTAACGCTCCTTCCAGGTAAGTGCCTTTCTGAAGCCAGAAGTAAAGGCCATTTTTAACCCTCCTTCCAGAGCAGTGCCTTCTCTGGCACTTACTCTGCTGACACAGAACAGCTCAAACAAGCACAGCATGGTTATTCTTTCCAGAGACACATGATACCGACCCTTGCCCTGACATTTCTCTGCATCCCAATAGCTTTGATTTCTCTTGGTGTATCATGTTTCAATTAACTGTCACCATAAATGGTGCACATATATAGATAAGGAAGGGATAGAAACATTCATTACCAGAATGGAAGCGTGCCTTTATGAAGACCCTTCTTTGACTTTCCCGTTCTAGGAATTATAATTCCTAATTGTGACATTACAGACCTCAGAAGATCACTGTTTTCTTGGGCAGTTATTATAGCTCTTTCTCACTAAGTCTTCAGTGTTCTGCAGGTAATAAATGGCCTGCCTTTCTTTTATTCTTAAGAGAAAACCAACTTATCACCTATACTTTTATTCTATAGATAACAATAACCTTTACTTTCATGTGGGCAGACTGATTAACACTGCTAACTAAATTCAAAGCATTTTCTGCCTGTATTTATCTTTGAACTTTGCAACCCATCTTGGATGCAAAAAAGAACTTATGCTCAACAGCCTGCATTTATTTTCCATCTACACTAGTCGATCTAATGAAAGATATGACCTCTGTTTATAGAAATTGCATTTAAATTGGATGTGCTCTAAATTCATATTATCGAGGTTATCCTACAACTGGAGCCCCCAGTTTTCGCAAGGGAGATTACATCATTAGAGCTCAAACTTGAGACCTCATATCTACATTATAAGTAGACAAATGATCATTTTTCTGCACTGAAATGACATCACTTTCTATAATGACAGCTAATACATAAGAACATGACCACAGCTTATGGCTAGGTAGCTCCTTGGTTTCTGACATGCAAATAGATGCCTTCAAAAAGATCTGAAGTTGCCAACATATACCATACTGCTGTTGCTGTCAATCCTGCTACAATTAGTATTACTGCTAAAACACACTTGTGTGAAAGTCAGAAAACTGGCACAAGTGTCTTTGTGGAAAACAGTAAGATTACATTTTAGGCTTGAAATCACTTGAAAAAAAATCTGCATATTTTCTCTGAGTACATAACAGCTTACGGCTTCAACAGAAAGTCACTGCAATCACTAGGAACATTTATGTCATAAGTACTTCTTGTGGAAATGGATATATAGCAATTTAGATACATGACATGACAAGTATATATGTAACAATTTGCCTATAGCTTTCTGAGGTTTTATTTTCTATTTGAAAAGAAGTGTTCAAACTTCAAGCAGAGGCCTTCTGTTTTTCTTCTGGCATTTCTGTTCTATACTGGCAACGGATGACACTCCATTATTCCCCCTTATTGGTGCAGTAGAGAACAACAACCAAGGCAAAGTCTTTCTTAAAACAACAAGGAATATTTTTTGGCATTTCAAAATGAAAGAACTTTTGTTTTAAAGTGGGACTACAGACATGAAAAGGTCTATAGGTCTTAGTCTTCAGGAAAGTTTCATGAGAACTACTAACGTATTTATACAGGATTATATGCCTGAAGTACTGGTAGGACGTTGAGGACAAGGAACACAATTTCAGCTTCAATATCTATGCAGAATTATACATTTTATATTGAAAAAAAATCCTTAAGTAAGCAACAGCTGCAGAGTTGAATGGTCTTTTGAATGAATTGACTGCTACTGAGTGCAAATACTTACACAGTCTACGTAGTAAAGGGGAGAGTTGCCAACTCTGCAACAAATGATTACTTCTACCCAAGGAAGTTGTGGATGCAGTGTTCAAAACCAGTCTGGATAGAGCCTTAGGAAACATGGTCTAGTGGAAGGTGTCCCATGGCAGAGGGGTGGAACTAGATGATTTTTAAGGTCTTTTCCAAACCAAACAATTCTAACCCAAACCATTCTATGATTCTAAGATTATCTCTAAACTCCATGTACATTCATCTGAACCATACATTTTTCATAGTCTAAATTTTTAAATCAAATAGCATTTATGAACAATTTTCTGATTAAGGTCACCTTCCTTCCAGCTGCTTTCTGACCTACAGGCTTTTGGAGCTTGAAGACCCCCACTTTCAGACTACATTTAGCTGTAAACTAGGAGCTCTTCAGTGTTCTTTGTGGGTTACAATGAACAAGCTAAGGATGATTCTTAACAGATATTACCTGTTTGGGTAGTCTGGAGTGCAAAGAAAACCCAGATCTCCCTATATTATCTGTGTAACCTCATCATGAACACATAGACTGTAGCAAACAATGAAGTCATAATTTTCCCCTGATGCTAATGTACAAATTTCTTTTTAATATTTAAAATGGCCTTGGAGTAATTTTCACATTTAATTTGGTGCATGATACAGATGAATCACTTTATTGCATGATTAATTGCTGTTTCTTTGAATATTACCATGTGCTTCCCATTAGGCAGATTTCTAATATGCACAGTAGCTTTTTCCAATGCAAAAACTTAAGACTGATATCAGCAGGGTTCCTGCCACCATAACCTTTTCTAAATCAACAGTATGTAGCATCTAGAAACACAGAAAATTAGCAATATCAGGTTTATATCTTCTGTGGATATCATCTGCCTTAGTACTCAGAGCACAACCCCACTCTGCTGCCCTGACACACTGTGCTCTTTTGTTTCTCCAGTCTGTTTCATGATGGGTTGAACCAGTGCCATTCTCTGGATTTTATGTTGATATTTATTAACACACAAACAAATTATTTGGGTTCAATCACTTCTCTGTAGTTCAACTTTTCCATTAAACTACACTCACTGATGGCAATGAGATTTAAAATAAAACTATCATGTTCTTCCACCCTGGAGCATTTGGTTTTAGTCTAAACAATTAAACAAAACACAGATTCTATTTCACAGTTGCTGCCATCAGTATTTTTTAGTTCTTAAATAACAAATCATATTTTTAAGATACAGTTTACATCCTGGAAAGTTGCTCCCATTCTTCTTCAGCCAAGCACTATGAATTATGTATAAATAAATAGCGAATGCATGCATTATAAAAGAAGTCAGAATTTCATACAATCAGGTTTCTCCTCAATGGAAGATGAGCATCTCTGTCTCCCCACCTGCATTTGCAAGGGAGCAGATTTTCTTCCCTTTGCTTTACTCTTCTCTCTTGGCATAGAACCAGACAAGTTCACAATGTCCCTGAGGAAGACAAAGCAACTGCTGCTTTCACCTGGAAAATAATAGGGGATGATGGTGGAGAAGATTCCTGCCGAGAGGCCTTGCTGACAGCTTGGTAGGTTTCTGTAATAAACACAATCATTCTGCATAGCAGAAATTCACACATAAGAAAAAGGGTAAGATTTGCTAACAGTGTAATGAACGTCATTAATCCTGCAATGCATTAATATACAATTTGAAATGTTTGCTGACTAGATAGCAACAATGTTTTGTCAGTGATTGTCCTTGAAGGCAGATATTTTTAAGATACTTAGAAAACCTGATGTTTGACACCTTTGTGAAGGCTGATACTGTAGCAGTGATGTAAACCCAATGTTAACAAGCACTCTGTATTTTGAAAAAGATCTAATTTGCAATTATGACTTACAGGAGCACATGTACATTGGATAGATTAAGGCTAGCCACATGCTTTGTAATGTAATTTCAGGAGCTGCTTCGAAAAGCATGACATCTCTGCTACCTGTCATGAGTTCTACTCTGGACAAGCTAGAGAGACTGAGTGTATTCTATTTTGTTAAAAAGCTTACTTGATGTTGGTAACAAAAAGGATTTACTATGGATCAAATTGTTTCAACTGTGAATACAGACAGCTTTCAATTTCATAATTTTCATGTGACCAGTCAGTAGGTTGAGTGCCCAGATAAAGGATGGCTCTTTATCCAAACTGTTTTTAACTACCAGTCATGGGCAGTTAATAGTTAGGTTGTCTGGTGGGCAGGACTTTCTGAATACGTTGAGCTAATTTGTTATCTCAGATGGGACAGTCAGAACTTGAGACCACCAAAATCACTTGCTTCCAGTCACTGGAAATCTGAACCGTGTGCACACATGTATGGATCCATCTGCACAAACTGAAGCTGGTAAATCAATTTCCATGTAAGCTGGTAAGCAGTTACCATGATGAAAGAAACCCACATTTTGTCTTGATGAATTAGTTGTCAAATCTGCAAAATAGTATTAGCACAAGTGAAAACCACAATAAACCATAAACAGCAGTAAATTAAGGAAAAAAGTGTACAAATAAATTATAGTGGTCTTGACTATACCTGCACGTTTTTCCTGAAGTTATAGCACAAATATGGAGCTTCAATTCCCACAGCAATGTGTCAGTGGTGCTCATAGAAAGCAAAAAATCCATAATTTTCTCTCAGTAAAACAAACTCCCAAGGAAATAAGAACAGATGGAGGAAAACAGAAACATCTTGAAACTACTTTTATTATTTAGGGATGGGAGAATTTCACAAGTTTTAGAGGGCTGGTTTGAATAAGCCCCTAAGCATCTAAAGTCTCATTTGTGTCTTATTCAAACCACCACAGCTCTCGGATGTTAGTCCTAGCAGAGGTTTCCATCTTCCCATTTATTCTTCTTAACTGTATCCCAGTCAGCCTGGCTCCCTCCCCAGCTCAAGCTGCCCCTTTGCTACAGTTAAGGGAAATGACTGATCCCCTGTGCTCAAAGCTTTGGAGGCTACTTCTGAAACACTTAGGGTCTCTCCCATACAAGAAAGTGCAGCAGAAGTCCCCTGAGAGGTCTGGAGAGTTCAGCCATGTGATGTGTGAAGTGAGACTGAGGACTATGGGACTGTCCATCCTGAAGAAGAGAAGGCTGAGGGGAGCAGTGGGGGAATGTGGTACTTCGCTAATGAGAGACTATAAGGAGAAGGAGTCAGGATCTTCCCAGAGGTGCATGAAGGCCCTATGCTGCAACATGTGGGAAAAAATAAATCACCTTCGAATATGTGCCCAGAAAGGCTGTGGAACTGCTTTCCTTGAGGGTTTTCATGACTCAGAGTGGTCAAGCCCCCAGCTTAACTTTGAAGTGAGCTTTGCTTTGTGCAGGATATTGGACTGGATGGACTATAGAGTTCCTTTCCAACCCAAACTGCTCTGTAATTGTATGATTTTTGTATTCCTGACATGCTTCAACAGATACCTTTCCTCTTCCTCAGATTTCTATCAGAAGGCTCAGTGGAAAGATCCGGCAATGGGAAAGCTGACCAAGGCATCCCTGCATTTCAGGGGCAAGACAATAGCTTCACTTAGAAGACCTATATAGCATTTTTATTCTTCCTCTCTGGCTCCATGCACTCCTTCTAACAGGGCAGGTTCCAGGTGCTTTTTCATCTCCCTGTTTATAATCCTATCACCTCTTATGGACAATAGACAATGGCAGCCAGATGACATCTGCAGTAGTTAAGGTACCTGATGTCATTTGGCTGTATTACTGTCCCAGCAAAGACCCCAGCTGATGTTAGATAACTCTGAAGATATTACAAATCCTTTGACTGCTTCTTACCTTTCAACCCCTCCTTCAGGTGAGAGTCTAATCCCCTCAAGGAAGAAGCTTTTAACTTGCATATGCAGGGACTGTGCAAGTGAGTAACATGAACAAGGAAGAGGGAATGTCTGAATTGAAACATCTGATCTCACTGCAGGTGTTGGGTTGTCTGGCTGCTACAGACAGTGGCACTGAGTGTAATGTGCCCATGCACATGGCTTTTGCCTACAGGTAGAACAGTCATTTTGCATTTCAAAGTGCAGGAAGCAGAGTGCTAGCTTTGTTCTGAGCAGAGCTAAAAGATCATCTTACAGGAGGTGGCAGAAAAAAGAAAACAGAAGGCTTCACAAAAGGCATTTTTTTACTTTCTAATGGCATATTTACAGTACAGCTACTTTAGTTGATTGATAGGCACTATCAACACTCCTAATAATGACTGTAATCTTTTTCTTTTCTCTCTGACCTATTACAAGTATGCTTATTCAAGGCTTGAAATTGGCTATTTCAGTCTATTATACATCACTGGCTTGAATAAATGCTGAAAACTAAAAGGTAATCCATATAATACCCCCATTGTCCTGAGCTGAAATACTATATTATCCTTTGGAAATTGTGGGTTCAATATAACTGGAGATTTACTGTTATTGAAGTACATATTCTGTGTTGGGAATGGTGCAGGACTGACTAAGAGTCCTTCTTTAACCTGAAGGTGGTGGGAACAGTCCTTCCTCCAGCTACACATATGAGTTATCACTTAACATTGTGCTGCAATTTGGAATAAGAGGTGTCAAGTGCCTTTGTAACTCTCTGACTATTATTAGAAGTGCATGTTTGCTACAAGTGCAGGTGATCTGAAGAAGCGCCTCTCTATGTAAATATATACTTGTATTTTTCAGCAGTGGCAATTGATTCAGAAGGAGTTTCTGCCTCTGACTATTTTGCTTACAAACTCGTAAGTGTCCTGGATCAGGGAATCCAGGTGTTGTTATAATACAAATACTACCAAATCATACTTTTCCATGAGACCTCATGAAACTTTGGCTTTTGAGTATGAAATAAGGTAAAATGCAGTGACGATCTAGGTTTGCTTTGAAGCACAGGATTTCTTCATACCTGCAAGGGAAAGAGAAACTACACAGAACTGGGTATAAACCTCAGAACATCTTTAATCTTGAAAGCTGTTCTACTCTTGGAAAGAGAAGCTGGTCCCTGAGGCTCAAAAGCAAGATGATAACACAAAGATAAGCTTTGCAAAAGGAGGCCCAGTTGTTGTACTGAAGGAAGCTAAACCAGTCATGTCCATTGTATGATGAAGAGCAGCCTTTGATGGAGAAGGGTTTTCTGCAAAATATTTATAACAAATATAATAGTGAAAAAAAATTGTGCTCTCTAGCACAAACTTGCTAAACCTAAACAAGTTAATACAAGAGCCAAATTAAACTCTCAAGTACAGAAGAACAGATAGAGAATTGCCTTGATAATATGAACTTTCTGAAACAGGATAATTTTCTTCTTAAGTGGTTTCAATGGGATGGCTCCTAAGTGAGTGCCCACCATAAAGATGTCAGAATCTGGCCCACTCCAAAAGAAACTTGGGAACTGTTCAAACTGATAGTGAAAAATTCCTGTTTACAGGAGACTGAGACCATTTAAAATAGGCAAGAGACAAGCAAGATCATAACTTGAGGAACTGCAGCAGCATCTCTGCACAGAAGTGTCACAGACTTAATGTGAATAGCCACAGGCTGTAAGTGTCTGAGAATTAACACCAGTATCTCAGGCTGTGTGACTATAAGAGGACTCACTGTGTTCTTTGTGAGTAGAAAATTGTAAAAGTAACCATGTGCATCACTGACCCCTGGGTAAAGCTCCAGGACATTTCAGTTGTGTCAAGATGAAGTCCTTTTGAGAAACTGGAGAAACTGGAAGGGATGGTGAGGAAACCATCCCTCTTCACCTGGCTGAGGGTCAGGACACTGCTCACACACTGGGTTTCCATTCCTGGGAGCACAGTATCACCCCTTCCAGGTTGTGAAATGAGCCAGCTGCTGTATGCCTGCAGCTGAGCTCTCTGCAGGTGAGGGTAAATATTAGTTACAGAAAAAATATAGGGAGAAAAGAAAAGGATGAAAGTAAAAATAAAGCAGAAAGCCACAAGAGGAGGAATAACGACAGAGAGAAGTGAGGGTGGGGAGAAACTGCTGATATGGTGATAACAACTGAATCAATGGCAAGTTTCTCTTTTCCTTCCTGGCCTACTTCATGTCAGAAAACCTGCTTTTTGAGCTGCCATATTAACTCTTCTCCTGGAAGGCAGCACAGTCTCCATTTCTGTCCACCAGCAGGTTTCAGACCAGAACCTTCAATGACAAAGAGCAGGTATCGTGGAGATGTTTCTTTGGGGTTTTTTTTCCACACAAGCTGAAATAGAGCTGACCTCTACCAAGACTTGACACTTTTTAACAAAGGTTGATGTAAAGGCAGGAGTCAGAGCTCAGGTTTAAAATGGTGGGCACAGGGCAGGTACAGCTGCATCCCTGATATGTGCAGTGCAGCAAGCAGCATGCCCCGTCTAGCCTTTTGCCCATTTCCTTCACCTTCACTGAAAGTGCATCACATCTTTCTAAAATGAAAAATTCCAGCAAGAGAGCAGTAAGGTATTTATTCTAATAATAAAAAATAATGCAGATAATAATTGGTTTTTGTCTAATTTGCAATGTCATATTAAACAGTGAGAGTGAGCATTAGCGAAAAAAGTCAATTTGCTGTTGAATTCCAAACAAAAATCTAGTTACTAATCTCTGCACCTGTGTCTCAAATTTTATGCACACTCAGTTGAAAATGCTAATTTCAGTCATTACAATGTTTATAAAGGATAAGCTGTTCTTTAATGACTTCTCTAAAGTATTAGTTTCAAAAAGGCTTTATGCAATGTCAACATAAACTATACACTGCTTGAAAGATGGAAGATGCCACTCCAAAGAGCAGGCACTGGAGTGTGCACTTTTCTTCAAGCTTGTGGCCTGGTAATATCAAACAGTATTATCCTTGCTCTATGAAATGATGCTTTGCTGAATTTGTGCCTGATTCAGGGTATATCTTTTGCCCTGCTCACTCATCAGATTGCAACACCTTTATTCCTAATACTTTTCATCTTGGAAAACTAACATGAAGAAGCCATCCAGAGGGACCTTAACAAGTTTGTGAGGTGGGCTGATGCCAACCTCATGAAGTTTAACCATGCCAAGTGCAAGGTCCTACAACTGGATTGGAGCAATCCCAGCCACAGCTACAGGTTGGGCAGAGAAGAGATTCAGAGCAGCCCTGTGGAGAAGGACTTGGGGGTGTTGGTCGATGAACATGAACATGAGCCGACTGCAGTGTGCGCTTGAAGCCAAGAAAGCAACCGTATCCTGGGCTGCATCGAAAGGAGTGTGACCAGCAGGTCGAAGGAGGTGATCCTGCCCCTCCACTCTGCTCTCATGAGACCTCACCTGGAGCATTGTGTGCAGTTCTGGTGTCCTCAACATAAAAAGGACATGGAGCTGTTGGAACAAGTCCAGAGGAGGCCACGAGGATGATCAGGGGATGGGAGCATCTCTCATATGCAGACAGGCTGGGAAAGTTGAGGCTGTTTAGCCTGGAGAAGAGAANCTGGTGTCCTCAACATAAAAAGGACATGGAGCTGTTGGAACAAGTCCAGAGGAGGCCACGAGGATGATCAGGGGATGGGAGCATCTCTCATATGCAGACAGGCTGGGAAAGTTGAGGCTGTTTAGCCTGGAGAAGAGAAAGCTGTGTGGATACCTCATAGCAGCCTTCCAGTATCTGAAGGGTGCTGGGGAGGGGCTCTTCATTAGGGACTGTAGTGACAGGACAAGGGGTAATGGGTTCAAACTTAAACACGGGAGGTTTAGATTGGATATAAGGAAGAAATTCTTTCCTGTAAGGGTGGTAAGGTGCTGGAATGGGTTGCCCAAGGAAGTTGTGAGTGCTCCATCCCTGGCAGTATTCAAGGCCAGGTTGGACAAAGCCTTGGGTGACATGGTTTAGTGTGGGGTGTCCCTGCTTATGGCAGGGGGTTTTGAACTGGATGATCTTAATGTCCTTTCCAACCCTAACTATTCTATGATTCTATGATTCTAAGCAATATTGAACGTGGTTGCACAAGGGAAGCCTGGGCTTTGGAGAACTCTCTTGGTCTTGTCATGGTCACAGCAGCTTGTCACAGCTCACCAGGATAGGAGTAACATGAGTCCCAGAGTGTGCATATGGAGGAAGCAGAGGTCGAGGGATCAGCTCCATGGGAATAATATAAGTCACTTGGCTGTGACACTGACGCATAATAGGTAAATAATAAGATGAATGTCATGTTTGTCATAACAATTGGAAGCACGTATTGCAAACTGAATCCAGCACAACCAACCCTTGACTCCTCTTGCTATCAACTGGAAACGCTTTGTTGATCATATAAATGTGTCTATAAGACATAAGCATAGGAGGAAAGTATAGCTGCTTAAGGTAGATGGAATAACTGCTTGTCTCAGCTCTTTAGCTATTCATTATTTTGGACACACATTTGATCAGCTGACTGCACAGGAAAGAGGGCATGAAGGTTTGCCATAGCTGGGGAAAGTGCAAGAGGGCAGAGCTATGCTTTTCCCTAGCCTCATACAGGCAAAAGTTCAAATCTGAATTCTTATATAGCCCAAAGGACGGTTCACAAAACCCCTCCTAAGTAACTGGATACAACCAGAAATTTTTTATCTATCTCCTTTACAGCTATGTTTTCCTTCTATTTTTATTGAAGTTCATCATGCTACAGGTAAAGAAAGGGGGCTGATGATAAGTAAACTATATTTAAGCATTGTGAGAACTAAACTTCAACATCTAATGCTCCTGGGGGTACCTAACATCTCTGTGCCAGACCCCTCCTTTCCTCCTTCATTACCAAGTATGGTTGCAAGGACCTGTGCAAATATATGAGTTTTTGATCTTGGGCAGGAATGAAGACGAGGGGACATGGTCCTCTGTCCCTAAATCAGAGGGAGAAGCTGGTCACAGCAAGGATCAGTATTGGGTGTTTTAATATGTGTCTGGCACAGGACTCTGCCATGAAACCCAAGCAAAAGACACTGAAGACTCATTACTGCCAAGAGGTACAGATAGGCAGGAATCTGACTTTAAAACAGGATTCTTCACATTGTCAAATCTGGTTCGTGGATAGTTTCTGCATTCCCCTTTACTAAACTGATGGAGTGGACTGCAAAGTGGCTGTTGTGTACCAGAGCAGAGCCAGTACTACTCTCGAGCACTGAGCACTCCTCATCAATTTAGCTTCTCTTGAAGGCACAGATGACATGAGCATGCTGTTTAAAAAGGTGTTGGAGCTTAGCTCTGTCTTTAAAAGCCTTCTAATTTATTTGCTTGTTTATTTATCTCATAAACTTGCGCTTCTCAAACAAGAGCAATGGAAACACTTTCCCCATATATTAGCCTTGTCTAACTATTTTGAAAACTGTTCCATAGATTGCATCTATTGCAGTGAATTACTTTCTTCAATTATTAATTTCTGCCATCAATCACACCTTATCTTTTCCACACCTGAAGAAATATCTTGTCACTTCTTGTATGGGATAGTACAACAATTAAATTTGATTTATGCTGTTATATATTACATTCAGTTAAATTTAATACACAGGGTATAATTTTCACTTCTCAAAGTCTTAGGAATAAAATCAGATACATTTTCATTGGTAAATGATAGGTTAAGCAGAACCTCCAAAACATTAGGCATAAAAAAAAAGCAAACATCATGATTCTACTCGTTGGTTTGTGACAGCCGAGATACTAAGGCTCAGCAAGACTGTTGGTAATTCTCATGATAATTTAAAATTATTACACATTATACTCTCACTTTATCACTCACCACAACGGTTGTGCTGGAACAAAACACAACTCTGTTTTGACTGGAAAACACAAGGGAATATTTTTTAGAATTTGACAAGGTTTTACTGCATTGCTTTGTTCCCACTGTCCTTTGCTCTTACAACTGACTCTCCATGTTTATATTTTAGCTTCTTCTTGAGCTTTCCTACTGAGGAAGCATGTAACTCTTTAAAAATCTATGGACACAGAGAGGAATTGCCATTAATATCTGTTTCATGTTGTTCAGTCTATCATTATGAATTCTATCAGCTGCTGCAGCTGCTCAGCCTTTGGATCTGAGGACAGAGAGTAAAATATAAATACAGAAGAAATGCAACAAAAATAGCCCAGTGATACAAACTGCTATATGATAATACAGTAAATCTTTGTGAAAATGTGTGTTTTGGAACAAGAGGTAAATGCAATGAGAATCGTACGGCTGAGATGAGGATCTTGGCATATCTGTAATTCTCTCTTTGTCAAGTCTTTCATCAAGGTTCTCTTTGATGCAAAAAAGAAACAGAATATGGGCACAGTCATCCTCACAGATTTCCACATATACTGGCCACTGCCTGTAAGCATTTTTGCTTTGAGACAGGGATGCAGATGATCATTCTGGCCCAAGGCAAAAAAATTCCTTGAGGTTTTTTTTCTTTTCAATTAGATTACTTTCCCCAAAGCAAGAAAGCAAAGTTTGGCATCCTCCTCAGACACTGCATATTAAAGAGAAAATATAATTTCTAGGGACTGTATGTTAAAAAAGCGAGAATTTCATCCTGTTGATGTGTTTTATGGATAAGCACAACTCCAATGTCACCTTGAATCCCACAGGTCCATAGTGGGACACACCAGGGACTCCTGGTTCCTTTAAACTTTTCCTGAGCCCTTTCAGATGTGACTCTTACTGAGTCTTCCCCAGGGAGCTAAGCCACAACATCACTGCAATATCTGGACATGCATCCTCATGTCTAAAGCAATTTAAGTGCCTCAGAATAAATGTGTTGTTCAAGGGTGTCTTTTAATTATTTATTGTAAGTCAGAGTTCTGTTTTCTGTCATTACAGTATTTGCATAAGGTTAGAAAAATCTTTGCATAATGATGCCTACAGATGAAACTATCTGCATGATGAAGTGCTGACCCTTTAAATTCAAATGAAGGAAACTTGCAAGTGATAATTGAATTATGGAGTGAAAAAAAGGAACATTTTTACATGTTAAAATGGATTGCAGCAAAATCCTCTTTCCCTTTCCAAAATCCTGAATAGGTTAAAAACCATGAAGGCTATGAAATAGCTGGTAGAAAATTCATTTAGTTAATATGCTACCAGAGGAATAAACAGCACTATTACATGAGTGCTCACCGATACCTTTTGTAGAGGTCTGCAAAATGTAATCTTGAAGCTTAGGATAAAGACTGTCAGGGAGGTAACACATACACAAACAATGTGTGGGGTGGAAGAAAGCATGATATGGTTAAAAGCTACAAAGAAAAGGAGGTAATACCCTGACTCATTTAAAACCAAATCACCTAATGAGAAGATGTGACAAAGAAAGGAATAAACATGCAGCAAGAGGGGATTTTAAACACAAAAGTACAGCATCTAAGTTAAACAACATATGGTGTGTATCAGGCAGCTGCTTATTGAAGCAGGGGTAGAATAGGGTGATTGATCATATAGATCTGAGAAGAATTGCAAGAGTGGAAAACTACAAGTAAAATTTAATTGTGCATTGAAAGCCTTTAATGTGCCAGTTATAAATTAGCTGTCTCAAAGTACATTTTAGACAGTTAATATTTCTGTTACTTCCATCTAGCAGATGGTATGTGATAAAAATAATGTAGTCACCTCACTAACACACAACCCAGTCAGATGATATTGGCATTATCTACTTTTTAAAACTGCAGTCTTCCAAAAGAAATGTAAGCTCTTATACTGCCTCATGAACCTCAGTAACCCTGAAGGAAATCCAAAACAAAGCTTGTACTCACACATAGCTTCCCCAAAACAGTAACATGTTTCCATGGTAGAGCTGAGCAAAGAATCAAGGAGTCTCTGCCTGAATCGTAAGTCAAGAGGAACATCTGGGAGCATCTATGAGCTCTTGAAGGAACACCAAAATTCACTGCGTGACTAATGCTAATCCCACAAGCAGGCTGTACAAACAGTACATCTCATTAGCCTTCACCTCTTGGAAAGTGATTTTGGTGAGGTACCAGACCTCAGTCTGGTACCTCTTAGAATCATAGAATCATAGAATAGTTAGGGTTGGAAAGGACCTTAAGATCATCTAGTTCCAACCCCCCTGCCATAAGCAGGGACACTTCACACTAAACCATGCCACCCAAGGCTTCATCCAACCTGGCCTTGGACACTGCCAGGGATGGAGCACTCGCAACCTCCCTGGGCAACCCATTCCAGTGCCTCACCACCTTAACAGGAAAGAATTTATTCCTTGTATACCACAGTCTGTCCTACTGATTCTTATTCCCAGCTTTGATTTGATTTGAACTGTTACTTTTAAAATTCAGGATTTAACTCTATTACTTCATACCAGAGCACTGGGTATTATCTATAAACAGATTTTGCTAACTAGGAGTGAACCTGTTACTCACAGTTATTTGGCAATAGTTTATGTAAAAAAATAAACCTCCACAAATTTTTCCAATAATCTTTTTGTTCTTTGCATGATGGTGTTTCAGCTGACTGAGTAACACGCTTCTCAAAAAATCTGGAACATTAGAGGAAAAAATATCCTTCTTTTTGATATTTTATAAGGATATAAAATATCCTTATTTTGGAGTGAAATCTATGTGTGTGGAACAGCCAGTCTCTCAAAGGCAACAAGCTCTCATGCATCTCAGGTTCCAGGTTTACTGAATTGCAAACATCTTTCAAGAAGCTAGAAAACTTAACTTTTACTGTTACAAATGCTGCTGGTTTTAGTCTGTGTGTGTGTATGTATATATGAATGCATATTTTGTAGCTCACTATAATTTTGTTATGAATTTTCTGCTTTTCATTCCAGCTGCACTTTTAAGACAATTGTTGAGGTTCAGCAGCATTTTCAATGTGAAGACATAACTCATTGCAGAAAATCTCTTTTTTTCACCTTAAACTGAGACAGTATTTTGAATATAAATGTATTTGTGGAAGCTTCTTTCTGATATAATGGAGATTTTATAACTGTGCAGCTCCAGTGACTTCATAAGGATGTATATTCTAATTTCTGACCACAAAGGCAGTTGGAACAGAGGTATCTTGAGTATGCAAATATATTACTTTTGAATATTAAACTCACTTGAATATATTAATCAATTAATTAAATTGAATTGTCTTAGATTAGAAAATAATAATTTAATTTATTTGGGAAGAGATGACTCTGTGACCACATCAAAGGACTCATAATGATATTGAGCTGAGTCAAACAATAAGGTATGGATTTAGTCAAAACTATGAGGCAGTAACAGTAGTACAAATAGTAGCTGGACAGGGTGTTAAACTGTTCAGTTTCACTAAAGAAAGAAGTTTCTGTAGAAGCCAAAGAGGGACCATTGAAACCCATTTTGAAAATAGCATGAGATGAAAGTCCTGATAGCTTCATTTGGCATCCATCATATCTCTATATGAATTACTTTAGCCCTTCTGGGTTAAAAAATATCAGGTCATGGATTCTGTTTTGCAGATACATATTGTCTTGAATGCAGTACTGAAAAACACCTAGTGAGGTTCTGTGCATGTTTTTGCTGGGATAGAGTTAATTTTCTTCTCAGTACCTGGTACACTGCTGTGGCGTTTTTTTATTTAGTATGAAAATAATGCTGATAACACACCAATGGCTTAGTTTTTGAGTAGTGCTTACTTTGATCAAGGACTTCCCAGGTCAAAGGGATATTCCATACCACAGAATATCATGCTCAGTATATAAAATGGGAGGAGATGGCCAGGAGCTGCCAATCACTTCTCTGGGATGGTATGGGCATCAGTCAGTGGGTGGTGAGTAACTGTTATTGTGCACCATTTGTCTTTCCTGGCTTTTATTTCTCTCTCACTCTCTCTTATTTTTTTTCATTACTAATATTAATTATTGTTATTGTTGTTGTTATATTTTATTTCAATTATTAAACTGTTCTTATTTCAACTCATGAGTTTTACCTTTTTCTTCCAATTCTCCTCCATGTACCACCAAGGGCAGGGAGAGTGAGAAGGGCTGGCTGGATTTAAACAACAGTCCTCTTTGGAGCCTGGCATGAAAGGTTGAGATAATAACAGATCTGATCAGATCTGTAAGGGAACTACAAGTAATGCTACTCATTACAGAGAAGCCCTTATAGAGAAAATATACAAAACTTAACAGGGATCTATATTTGATGGCAAAGAAAAGATGTAACCTCTTTGATAGTATTTTTTCACAGAAAAATTATTCCCAACTTCTAATTCACAAAAGCAATCAGTATTGATGCCCATCATAACACCCAGTAATTAAGGTTTTATACAACTGAATACTATACTTTCTGGAATCATGATATTTTTACCACTAACCTATTTTGTTACAGAAATCACATATAATTTTGAATCTAATTTAATACTTCAGTTCTTTGGGATAGCTTCTGGTTTATAAAATCATAGAATCAGAATAGTTAGGGTTGGAAACAACCATAAGATCTAGTTCCAACCCCCCTGCCATGAACAGGGACAGCCACACTAAACAATGTCACCTGAGGCTCTGCCCGAGCCTCGGAATCAACAAGGAAATATTCATAATATTAAAAGGTCCTTCACCTTTTTCTTTTTAAGTTTCCTGGGTTTTTTTTTTGTCCTGAGGCAGCTGCTTGTGAAGGCATAGGTTACTGTCAGGTTCAATGACTTTGGTATTTCTCAGGCTGCAGTTCAGATCTTTCTATCTCTATTCTTGCATTTTCATCCAAGTTTTCCCTCAATCATGGATCAGTGAAATGTTAGAATTCCTCATCAGAAAACCTACTTATTTCCAGCTGTATTCCTAATTTTTGGCAGGTATGTGAAATGAGTGAATTGATTTCCCAGTAAAATTATTGTATGTAATGTAACCACTATATTGGAAATCCTGGGAACTCCTTCAGGTATGGAGTTCTATGCCAAGTTCCAGTTTTGGTTTGGTTTGATTGATTGGTTTTTTTCATAGGCTCAATTCTCATCTATATGAAACCCTAGGCATTAAGGAAGGCATTCTCGTTAGCAAAGTTGCTAGCAGCAATGGAGTTGGAATTTCAGGAAAAGGTAACCTGAAAACTCAAAGCTCTTAAAACAAAGCTTGTTTTCTAAAGTTAAAGATTCCTTGATATGGCCTGATTCAGAGTGAGAAATAACCAATGCCACCTCTGAGGGGTTTTGTTTGAGCAGAGTTTGGAAGTAAATTGGGAAACTGTTCATGTGTGCCAATCACTGATTCGACATCCTAAAACTCCCAGCATCATTTTTCAGATAACAAAGTACTGACAATTAAAGGAAGCCTCAGCTGAAAAGTTGTCATAAATCTTTGCTATGCAAGTGTGTTGTAGTCACACTGAGGTGACAAGCTCAAGAAGGTACCTCCTGGGGTGATACTGCTTTTTAAATGGAAATGCCTGACAGTCATTTCCATTTAATAATCAGATGGAGGCAACACTTCATTTATTCTCCTTCTGTTTTAATCTTTTTACTGCTTTTTGTACAATTAATTGAGAAAATATAGTAAATTATAATTGAGTCAGTATTCTTTTTCAGGGTAGATTTGTATTTTTATTTCCTTGTGGGACAAAGGCTTTTCTTTCACTCCATATTCATGTGTATCTTCTTTAAAGCTCATAAGGGGATACACACATGCATGAAAGGAAATTCATAAGCATGAACAAAACAGAAACATTCGGATCTGAGGTGTCTCAAATTTAAATAATCTGTATTCAGCTGCTGGAATTTTTGCTCCCTTAACCACATTCTTCTGCTTATAACTACCAGCAAAGTCTCTCCAGAGCTCCTGTAATTGCTACCTTCTGAATCATCTAGGTTTTAGAGACAATGTGACATCTATTATTATGACAATATAGCATCAATTATTATTACTACCATTATTCTGTGGTAAAAAGAACAGCAGGCTTTCTTTGGCTTTGAATGGCCAGATTAAGAATTCATAACAGCAAAAACTCAGAAATTAGCAGGAAGGCTCTGATGTACTTTCCAAGCACCTCATCAGACTTTTCCAGATTGTATCACTGATTCTATCAAGATGTAGCTGTGAGACTGATGCAAAATCCCCAGTGCAGGAGCTGTTTGGCCTGTAAAGGGTGGAGAGTATCTGCTGCAAAGTCACTGCCACAGGAACAAGAGCATTTCCATACTCTGCTTGGCATACAAGAAGACACAAGTGTGTTTACCATTTGGTTTGCCAAACCAGTGGCAGGGTGAAGTTTTCAGAAGATACCGCTTTTCATGTCTACAGCCTCCTCTTGGTAACTCCTACTCAGAATCTTTTGTTGTTTATAGCATTTTGCTTTCAATCATCTCTTTCTGCCTTCCATATTTTGGCTACGCTGTCAGCTGGAAAGAGAAAAACATTGATACTTTCTTGCCCTACAGTAATTCACCTGGAGCTGCCTATGAAAGACATTAAGTCAGTTTGCGCTGTCTTGGTCAGTCTTGCTCACAGCATGTGCCCCCATTTAATGCTTCAACTCAGATTCTTTTCTTTACCTCCCAGCTATGCTCGCTTGGAAATGACACATAGGAAAGTTTTGCAGGACAGGTAAGCAGGCTTTTACATGTGGCACCTCTGTGACTATCAGCAAGGCTGGCAAGAATCAAGTTGTCACCTCCTAATAGCTCTTGTTTGGGCACTTAATAGTTTGACAACCTGTTACCTTCACTCAGCTATAAACTGACATTTAATGGGTCTAAAAGAAAAACCTAGGTAGAAAGATAAAAAACTTAAATTGCTAAATGCCTACACAATTGCAAGATGAAGAGAGCCTCTGTTGATAGCCTGGCCAAGTACTACTCTCTGTATCTTTTCATTGCACCATACCTCTCTTCTGAATAGGTGCCACTGTTTCACACAATTTTTTTTTAGCTATGGGGAGAATAATGGCAAATTGGATTCCATGCTTACATAGGATTTTTTTCCCTGTGGTTGTATATGATGATCAGTCCTATGGGATGTTTAGGTCTATAGATCAAAGAGAAGCTGTCCTGAAGCTTTGTTTTCCAGTGAAACTGAACTACATAACATACATCATAAACCTCCATTTGGTGATTTGTACATCATATAAAATGTTTTGCCCAACTTTCTTTACAGAAACATCTAATTCTTTTGACCACTTTAATTTTTGATTGAATGGAAGGGAAGGTGGGAGAGAAGTACTGGAGCTTCAAAGTTACATTTGAATGTTTGCATATACATATACATGCAGCTATACATGTCTTAAGTATAAATGCATGTATTTATATGTGTGTACATCAGTGTGAAGGGAAAATACCATCACAATGCATGCTCACATCAATTGAAAGCATGAATTACCCTCCTCTACTGCAGCCTCTTGTTTTTCTCTTCAAAATTTCTATTTCTCTGCTGTGTTTCTGCTTTTTTCACTGTATCCTGGCAGTTGCAGAATTATTCTTTATTGTTCCTTATTACAGCTGGTTTGAAGGAAAGAAGAGAAATCCAAGATAAAACGTTGTTTCATTGGAATTTGATGACTTACCCAAGATGGGGCATTTGATGCAGATAAATTAATTTCAGACAAATTCAGGTGGTGATGATGTTTCAGTCAGCTTCTCCTTCTGTCACCCTGTCAGTCACCTCTGTGTCTTGCAGAGGACACCAGATTTCCTGCTGAGATCCAAGTTAGGCATCATGACTCTCCCAGACTTTTATAGGAGGAAAATCGCCATCATTGTTTTGAATCTGCAACCTCACACCTTTTCATGCAATATTTCAAATTCAAGCTTTCCAGTTATGAGCTGGCCATTAACTAATACCTGAAGAATCACAGACACATAGAATTATAGAATCATAGAATGGTTTGGGTTGGAAAGGACCATAAAGTCATCTAGTTCCAACCTCCTTGCCAAGGGCAGGGACGCTTCACACTTAGAATCATAGAATAGTTAGGGTTGGAAAGGAATCATGAATCTGGGGTGAGTTAAACCTTTTTATATGCATTTTTGATCCTCAGATTATATACCGCTGCCAGGTACGATGATCAGAATATAAGGTAAAATCAGGTTCTAAAGAGAATCTGGATACCTACAAAAAGTATCTACAGTTCTTCTACAATGCAAATTAATAATTGCTTTTAGTATCTTATCTGAAACCTTTATTTCCCTTTCTTTTAGTAGATGTCATTAAGATTTCTTAAGTGATATTTGCTTTAATTTAATTTTCCAATTTATGTTCATAAAAACAAAGCACAAGGCCATCAAAACCTGGATCAAACAAGAATGCTTTAAGCAATTCATCACCAGAACAAAGCCCCCAAAAACCAATAACAACAACAGCAAAAACACACACAAAAACAAACCAGAAAATGCTGGAGGCCAAGAGAAAATAGATTTAAATTCACAAATTTGTAAAAGTTTGTCACAACTTTGTAGTTCTTTGAAAAAATATTAGAACTCCAGCTCCCCACACCTGCATGACAGAGCTTCAGTTCAAGTACTCTGCAAAGCATGTTGCATCTATATAAGTAAACAGTAGAAAATAAATAAGCATTACAATGTGTTATGGGAAATGTTACCCTTTCAAAACTACTAAGTGAAATAATTTCCATTTCTCAGACTCGGTGGATTTATCACATATTTTATCTAAGACAAAAGAACACATATCTTTGAAGAATAAAATAAACATTGCTAGATGAAAACATTTAACTGCAAAATCCCATGTTCCAGTAAGTAAGGAGCTGAGTTTCTTAACTTGTTTCACAACAATCTGCTCGAAAAAATTACTAAAGATACTCCAGATTTTTTAAACCAACACATTCTGCCTAACATAAAGTCTAAAACAACAATGACAGTTTCTTAAGGAGCAAAAGAAAAAATTATGAAAACAGAAGGCATTGTAGATTGAGGATTAGCTGACAGCAACACACTGTATCACTTCTAATAATGAGTCCTACCCAGATGGAAGAACTTCCCTTAACATCACAGGGAAAAGTTTTGATGGACCTGATCTATTTTCATGCATTTCAATGGAAGTTTGGTAGAATCAGTGGCATTAAGTGAAAAAAATTAGAATACAAAAAATATTTGTCTTCCAAAATACAAAACAGCTTCTGCTTGTCACAAAGGTTTTAACCCTGAAAAAGTTCTTTTTGGTTGAAAATTCATTTTTGGAGTAAGTCTTCTCATGCCTGTCAGAGTTTTATGTCCTCAGAGGAAAAAGCAACACACTTTCCTCTTACATTTGTTCATAAGACAACCCTGATGACCCAAGATTTGAAGAAGTACATAGTGGTTGTGAACAACTGATGACCAAGAAGGAGTTACATTCTGGAATAACCTAACCCCTTTGCAAATGACATCTATTTTTAATGAAGTAGTGATGACTGGTTATTCTCTTTATTTTTTAAAGAATAAAATTATTTCCCAGGATTTTATCTGAATGCAAAGTAGGCATGAATGCCTTCTTTATTTTGTATTAAGATAATTATATATACGGCTGGTATTAAAATCTGGGTTTGAAAAGAAGAGAGGCTTAGTATCAGTTATATTGGCTGAATTAAATATGTGAAAAGTTTGGATTCAAACACAGGGACAAATGTATCTCTGCCCTGCTTTTGAAGAGCTAAGTGTGGAAAAGTAATCATGTTCTTCTATACGTGACATATACATATATATTTGAAATGTCATTACAACAGGTCCCCAGCTGGAACAGAAAGAACAAGACACAAGCTGCAGAAATGCCCATGAATACTAAAAAGTTCACCATATAAAAAAAAATGCAGTGTGAAAGAAAGTAGAGGTATTAAATTCTAGACTAGTGTCTTGCAGCTCCCTGAATATAAATGTAAAGGAGATTAAACTATATAACTTTTCATCTCAGAAAAGCTTTGTATAGTATAAAATAACCTCATAGGTTATTGTAAAGGGGAATTGTTTTCCACTTATTCTTTTACACATTCATCGCTAATACCTTGGGATGTGTCATAGAGGCAAGTGGCACACGGTGGCAAGAAATATTTGCTTACTTAAGGACAGCAACAAAGTACCCCTGCACTGTGTATTTTGGGCCTTATAGGACAAAATTATTCTAATTTCAGAAAATATGAGTGTAAAGCAAATAGTAGCACAAACTAAATTCACTAGCAAATGAAAGCTATTTTTTCAGCATATTCATGTATGAAACAGACCATTTGTTATACCTAAACAAATTATTTTTAGGCCACCCATTCCTGATATATGTGAGTGACTAAGAGAGTAAGCAAAAGTCCTCTGCTCTTCGAAGACTGGAAGGAGTGCTGGTAGAAGGTCATTGATGAAACTGGGTACAGCAAATGAAGTCAGTTAAATCCAAGCACTAACAAAGTCCTTGACAAAATATCTATTGACATGAGCAGGTTTTGAATGGTGTTTCGTGGACCTGAGAAGATGATATTAAGGTGATCCTTTCTGAAGAGAAATGTAACAAAGTGTATTATGCCTTTGTAAAGGTCTTTTTTTTTTTTTCTTTAATTCATAAAGCTGTATTTTACCTAAATCTCACCTCTCACCATCTTCCACATCAGTTTTATGGAATTTGTAATCCATCCTCAAAAGTCATCCTGAGGAATGACCTGATCTGTGCTGTAGAATCCCTTTGTTACGTGCTGCAGCTGATATGCTGAGCCATCACTGCTGCTAAGAGATGTCCATACGAGTACTTCAGACTTATGAAACACTCTTTTTGTCCATTACTTCTTCAGCTTTGTGACAAAGTGACCTCTGCATTCTAGCAGGAAGTCAGAGAAATTCAGTGACAGCTAGCATGGGTTCAAAGATGCTTCAGACTCCAGTCATCTGTCCTTTGCTGCTCTTCGCTTCTGCAGAGGAGGATTCATGGTGCTGCTGCTTTATGAGCTAAACCTGGAGAACAGAGGGGAGCACGATTTGTTTACAGCTCCAATTTTTCCACCAAACATTTGGATCTACCAGATCAGTTGGATTTCAAGCTGTTGCTGTTAATAGTGAGTCTGGTGACTCAAATGTAAATGTTCATCTTTATGGCAGTAAATTTAACTGCAAATGCTGTTGAACTTCGATGGGAATCTAAACCCTACATCTTTGCACTGATGAGAATTTCAGAAGGCAGGGCACAGCTTAGAGGTAGTAGCAAAAGGGGTTTGTATGAAATACAGTGACTTCTGACTAAGTCACAGATATAGCTAAGAAAAAACCTATAAGTTAGGTCTTACTGAAAGAGATTATTAATGAGGGTTGAACCTCATAAGGTTCACCTGCAGGTTTAGAGATCATTTCTTTTTCTTGTCAGCTCTCAGTTGCTCAGACACTGCTGCAGAGCTCAAAGTGTATAACGTGCTGGGTTTTTACAATTAGTTTCAGACACAACAGCCTGTCTTTTCAATTTCCAGTGCTTCCTCACTTTATTTAGAATGAAATGGCGGAAAAGCTTCTCTCATGTAGCTCCTTTTCAGTACATGCTCTCCTGAAGAGAATTGGAATGTGACTGGTTCAACATGGATCAAAGTTTTAGGGTATGACTTTAAATTTCAAAAATCTTTACATCTAAATGATTGCACATAATTGCATGGGCCTGATTTTGTTCCCAGTTTAGTCTTTCTGTTGGAAAATCCCAGTCCTAGTCTGTGTGGGAGAAGACTTTTGGAGCCACTTTTGTCTTTTTTACTTCAATTCTTTACTTGGAAATGTTGGTGTCATGAATGTGGAGAATGAATATATGGTTCTCAAAAGGGCCTATGGGCTGAAAGGTAAATACAGATATTGACAAGACCATGTTGGGGAAACACCAAGAGCAGAAAGGGTGTGTGACAAATGTACGAGTGGCAAAATACAACCACAAACCTGTCCTTAGGAGGTACATCCAGTTTAAGACTACAGAATAATAGGCTGAGAAAGTTGGGGCTGTTCAGCCTGGAGAAGAGAAGGTTGCATGGAGACCTCATAGCAGCCTGCCAGTATCTGAAGGGGACCTATAGGGATGCTGGGGAGGGGCTCTTCATTAGGGACTGTAGTGACAGGACAAGGGGTAACGGGTTCAAACTTAAACAGAGGAGGTTTAGATTGGATCTAAGGAAGAAATTCTTTCCTGTTAGGGTGGTGAGGCACTGGAATGGGTTGCCCAAGGAAGTTGTGAATGCTCCATCCCTGGCAGTGTTCAAGGCCAGGTTGGATGAAGCCTTGGGTGGCATGGTATAGTGTGAGGTGTCCCNTGTGAATGCTCCACCCCTTCCCGTGTTCAAGGCCAGGTTGGATGAAGCCTTGGGTGGCATGGTATAGTGTGAGGTGTCCCTGCTTATTGGCAGGGGGTTTGGAACTTGGTGATCTTAAGGTCCCTTCCTACCCTAACTATTCTATGATTCTAGAGACTTTCACCTGACCCATGGAGTTTCAATTATGGTAGCAAAAGTGACAGAACTAAAGAGTTACCATGTAAAATGGCAAAAATGAGGAGAGATAAGTATTTCAGAAAATACTGGATAAATATATAGGGGTACAAAAAGCCAGCAGAAGCAAAGCGTTCATCTCTTCTGAGGAGCTTGGGTAAGTTTTTAGACAACTCTGTTCTAGGAAAATGTAAGGACAATTTTTTGCATCTTGTATTGCGTGGTCAGCAGTAAAAGGGTTTAATGCATAATTCCTGCATTTTCACCATGATTTCCAGATTCCTTTCCAAGTATGTAATTACAATTATCATCTGCCTATGACTAGAATATGCAGAAATGAGGGTGAGATGATTCAGAAAATTAGCACCTGAAAATGCAAATTAGTCTTAAATCCAGTACTGTTAGGGACAAATCCTTTGCTTCTTAGTCAGATGTCCCTGTTAAACACTTTTTTAGTTTCAATAGGTTTCAGCCCCTCAAATGAAAATATACTTCTTGGAAATTATGGGGGTTTAACACAAAAAAATCTTTCTTTCTCCTTTGAAATGATGGGGTTTTGATATCAATAAATTAGAACCAAAACTTTGTGTCAGAAATGTATTTGTTCCAGTAAAAAATTTGGGGAAGTTATCTCAGCTTACAAACACAATCTCTGTTTAGGATGAAATAAAGGTTTTTTTGTCACTCTCACACACTTTCTGGTTTGCCTTTTTTAAGAAAACATCATGAAATACTTATAGTTTGTGCTTTTATAGAATAATTCTGGAAATTTTACAAAGTTTTGCAGAAATTTCAGTTTTATTCTGCCTACACAGAGAATTTTTATATTATTAGGAATAAGAAGAACCAGTTGTAGAGGTGGGAATCAAGTTAAATCTGCAGTTTACACACACACACAAACTATATGCGTAAGCAAGGTTTACAATAATAATTCACATACATTATGTGTGTTGTGTGTGCATGTTTGTGTAATTGTCTGTACACACACCAAATTAGCCTGGGAATTTCAATAGCTTTGCAGGCTATTAACAGATACAACCAGAGTTTCCACAGTCATGATTTCCAAGCCTCAGAAACCAGACTGGCCAATCTGTGCATCCACATGACAAATTTTAATCACAATACAACTGTTGCAATCATGTTCCTGCTACTGTAGGATCTGTAAAATAATGCAGTTTATAATCCTGTTGGTCGCTGTGATGTATTGCAGTGTTTGCAGTGTTTGAATATTGAGCCTGCTTCGCTAAGGGCAGAGCTCCACTGAGAAATGAACAAACCAGTGCAATGCAGTGACTGCTACTGAAATATTTGAACATCTGCTGACCCAGGGATATCCTTATATTCAGAAGGTTGGCAGCTCCTGACTCTAGGGACCCTGACATGCTTGTGAGGTGGGCTGATGCCAACCTCATGAAGTTTAACCATGACAAGTGCAAGGTCCTACACCTGGGTCGGAGCAATCCCAGGCACAGCTACAGGTTGGGCAAAAAGGAGATTCAGAGCAGCCCTGCAGAGAAGGACTTGTGGGTGGTGGTCGATGAGAACATGAACATGAGCCGACTGCAGTGTGCGCTTGCAGCCCAGAAAGCAACCGTATCCTGGGCTGCATCCAAAGAAGCGTGACCAATAGGTCAAAGGAGGTGATCTTGCCCTTCTACTCGGCTCTTGGAGACCTCACTTGCAGTATTGTGTGCAGTCCTGGTGTCCTCAACATAAAAAAGACATGGAGCTGTTGGAACAAATCCAGAGGAGGCCATGAGGATGATCAGGGGACTGGAGCATCTCCCATACGAAGACAGGCTGAGAAAGTTGGGGCTGTTTAGCCTGGAGAAGAGAAGACTGAGTGGAGAACTCATAGCAGCCTTCCAGTATCTGAAGGGGGCCTATAGGGATGCTGGGGAGGGGCTCTTCATTAGGGGCTGTGGTGACAGGACAAAGGGTAATGGGTTCAGACTTAAAGAGGGGAGGTTTAGATTGGATATAAGGAAGAAATTCTTTCCTGTTAGGGTGGTGAGATGCTGTAATGGGTTGCTGAGGGAGGTTGTGAGTGCTCCATCCCTGGCAGTGTTCAAGGCCAAGTTGGATGAAGCCTTGGGTGGCACGGTTTAGTGTGAGGTGTCCCTGCTTATGGCAGAGGGGATGGAACTGGATGATCTTAAGGTCCTTTCCAACCCTAACTATTCTATGATTCTATGATCAGAATNCCCTGCTTATGGCAGAGGGGTTGGAACTGGATGATCTTAAGGTCCTTTCCAACCCTAACTATTCTATGATTCTATGATCAGAATGATGATGACTGCTTTGAATTGGACTTACTCATTTCCACTCAAAATTGTACACAATGACTAGAAAGATGACAAGTCGCTGTTACATCTTGAGTGATTAAGTCCTAGTCAAGGATAACGATGGTAATAAGTGGCTGACAGGAGAATCTTCCACATAAATAAGAGTAATATAATCAGCAGTGCTGACAGCCGCCTTACACAGCTTCCTGCATGGAAATATCAGAGCCTAAGATGAGCAGAAATGAAATAAAAAGCAATCATGTTAACTGCCATGCTCTGCATTCAACGTCTGCCATAAAGTGGTATGGTTTGTCTGCTATTGCTTTTACATGATGGTATAGCAATTATTTGGGCATTGCTCCTCTGAAAAATTGCTACCCAATATCTTTGAGGTTAAGAACACAATTAGGATTTAGAAAAAGATGAAAGTTTACATGAGTTGAAAGATGCTGACAAGTCATATAGATAAACAACACGTAAGAAATATTTATCTGACAGCAGCCAGAAAATTACTTCCAGATTTGTACATCGCTGGTTTTCGAGTACCTCCCTAAATCTGATGCTGACCTGTGTCAGAGACGAATAACAACTGAGCTACTCTGTGCTTCACTGTGGTAATTTGTATGCTCCTATCACAATTTTTTATCACCAGAAACATGATAATAACCATTGATGTCTCAGTGCCGGATCTATAACATGTCAAAAGAAGAGAGCACTGAAACTTGGCATGGGTCAAAAATAACTATTTTCTTGAGGATAGAAAGAAAACCTGGTATTTTGCAACACTCAGTTTATTTTCAAATATATGAGTATATGAAACTCTCTGTTTTACCAATGGTATCAGAAACAGACAAATGGGAAGAGATTGCTGGCACAGCTGGTTACACAGCCTACATGTGAAATGGATTACTGCTTTTCCACAGTTAACAAATGACTCTTCAGCAGCTCACTTCCAGATGTTTGAGTGTTTCACATTACCTTTACACAGTACAGTGAGTATTTGTGAGTTCTGAAGAAATTTAATTCTATATGTAATCTCATACATAAGCAGGACCTAAACAGCACCAGGACAACAATGTATTATATAGAGATCTTCAGCAAACCTCATGAAAGATGATCAAGACACCTCACACTAAACAATGTCACCCAAAACTCCATCCAACCTGGCCTTGAACACCGCCAAGAATGAAGCATTCACAACTTCCTCGGGCAACCATTCCAGTGCCTCACCACCCTAACAGGAAAGAATTTCTTCCTTAGATCCAATCTAAAGCTCCCCTGTTTAAATTTTAACCCATTACCCCTTGTCCTGTCACTACAATCCCTAATGAAGAGCCCCTCTCCAGCATCCTTATAGCCCCCTTCAGACACTAGAAGGCTGCTATGAGGTCTCCATGCAGCCTTCTCTTCTCCAGGCTGAACAGCCCCAACTTTCTCAGCCTATCTTCATTTGGGAGATGCTCCAGTTCCCTGATCATCCTCGTGGCCTTCCTTGGACTTGTTCCAACAGCTCCATGCCTTTTTTGTTGAGGACACCAGGACTGCACACAATACTGCAAGTGAGGTCTCACAAGAGCACAGACAGAAGTGTCCATGCTGGGACTGAGCTCCTTCAATGTTTTGGACAAGTCTGAGGCTGTATTCTGGGAACACAGTATTACCATATTGTGCTGATACGTAGGTTGATACTCAAACTTCACAAAAATGTTCTGTTTGAATTACAGTTATCTCCTCTTGATATCTCTGCTTCTATGCATCTGACTGAGACTCTTCTGGAGGAATGTATTTGGGCTGATTATGCACTCTTCCAGTTTGCTATATTAGGAGTTAATGCCAGCTCGTAAATGATAAAGAAGAGTGTCAATGAATGTCAAGAAATGGAAGAAATTATTATTCAAATACCAGTTACTATCCCACAGGTTTCCTCCATGGCATGTTACAGAACTAATTTTGCATGTGGCTCTGGTATCACCAAGCCTCAGGAAAGTTTGGTGGGGAGTTTTGTGAGTCCAATTTCAAATGGGCCAATAACACTCAGTAGCTATAAACACCAACAAAATTTATTGCTACCATTGAAACAGAAAATCCACAGTATAGTACTTGGTAGGAGTGATATCACTCTGCATTGGTCTCTACTGAATGGTTAAAGAAGTAATATAAGCCTTTTCCAGATGAGGCTTTATCAGATGCACTGTAGAATAGCTCTCTATTTTCTGTTTGTTCGTGCAGCTTCAAGTGACATTACACTATTTATTCTCACAAAGAAGAATTGATGATAACAGGCAAAAAAAAGAGACTGTGCTAGACCATGACAGGAAAGAGGAAATACTTGCTTTCAGGTCCTTAAAGGAACTTGTTTGCATGAAAACTACCTTCTCTATTAACATGCTGAGCTTTCAGACTGTAAGAGATGCTGAGGAGATGACATGAGAGCCTGGTGTCAAATTCTGTAGACTGTAAAACTTTATTTTGTTAGGGTTGAAGCTGGCAAGAAATCAGATGCTGAAGTTACACTGGGTTAGGGATTTGTGAGGAGCTTAAATTCCAGCAATGTGGGAGACTCTTTATATTTTCCATCTGAGTTGCACTTGCAAGATACAGGCAGATGCTTACAGACGAATGACTGCATGTATAAAATAAGCACCCTCGAATTTAAAATTATCTATCCATGGATAAAACCCATTTTAACTTTGCACGAGTGAACATTTCCCTCTCTAACATTCAGATGCAGAAGGAAGCCACACTTAGGCATCTGTGTTTAAATCATCAGTAGCTCTTTTGCAGCAACTCAAAATGAAGAAGAAGCGAGTGAGATAAGCACCAGAAAAATCCACAGCAACTGTTAGCTCTGTCTCTTATTTGGTTAGGTGATATTTGGATTGCTGGACTGGGTCGGCAGTGTGTTATTTCCATTTTTACTAAATGGCAGATCATCAAAGTAATAACTAAAGTTATGAAAATAGTCAAAAATATTATATCTGGTGGGTTTAGATTTCTCAAACACAGTACGTTGTTAACAAGTGTTCTCAACAGCAAGTAGCTTTGCTCTAACCAGATAACCTTTGTACTTCATCAGACTGTACAACTGAGCGTCCATTTGCTCTTCTCACTGACAGCCAAGAATCACAATGATCAGATCCACAGAAGTGCAATGTTTTGTATTTCAAACTTAATAAAAACTACAAGATCCTTCTCACTATTCAGTTTTACTGTGGTATCTCTAGTAATTATTTCTCCTTTATTCTATTCTTTATTTCTCCTTTATTTGTCAGGTATCAATAGCTTTTTATAAGAAAAAATAAACTCACCATTCTACTTTGTTTTTCTTTCAATAATTGTTTGGGCATTTTATTTTAAACACTTCTGTTAAACTTTGATATAATTTATGCACAAAACCTCTAGAGTGTTAGTACCGATTTTTTCCTAAATCCTGCACCTAAATCTTGATATCTACCTTTTTTAAAAATTCTGCATTACCTTTTGGTAGAAAAATCTTGTGTGTCTGAGAGTCACTTATGACAGCGAATTTGTGTCTGCCTATTTGCTGTCCACAGCCTTTGTGCAACTTCTGGAGTGAATGCTTGGCTCAAGGGAATCATTAGGAGTTGATGGGCTCAAAACCTAGCTCTATGTTTCTCTCATAATTTTTTTGTGTTCAGTTTTACCCATACCCAGAATAACTTACAGTAGCAGTGGTCTGTCTATATGTTAGCTATGTTTTATTGAGGGAAAGATGTGCTTCTAAGAAGATGAAATTCAGTGAATTCATTTGGAAATTCTAATTGGTCCTTTAATTTTTTTCACCTTTAGATTTTTCCTTTTTTTCCTTTACGCATACTGTTACGCTAAACCCAGCTGCAGAAATAGATTCATCATTTCTACTACTTATTTGCAGCAATTTTCTGTATGGACTATAATTTTTCGATAAAGGATGTATGTATTTGTTATAACAAGTAACTTTATCAATAACATCACAAGTCTTATATATTTTCATATACACAAGCAGATCAAAAATAAGTCTTAGAAACTAGTAATAAACTTTTTGTTCCTTAGATGATGTTTGAATTGGAATTAGTGATGGTTGCACCTTCAAACAAACTTTGATTTCCACCTGGATGTTCTTCTGAACAGCCTTTGGAAAAGATGATAGGATGAGAAGTTAATGGGATCCATTTTATCGAGTGCTCTGATACTTAAAGGTCCTAATAAAAGACTCTCATCTCTCACTGCTGTTCAGCATTATACTTCCCTCCCCCTCCTCCCCACTTCCTCCTAAGCACATTAAAATCATAGGGGTACAATAATGACAGGAAGAATAGGAGTCAGCTGAATTATCACAAATCTTCTGAAATATTTGGGTCAGAAAATTCTCCAGCTTTCTGAGGACAGTCCATTTATATCTGTTTATTTATTTATTTATTCCTTCTTCAATGGGTTTATTCTCCCTCGGCTGGCACCCTGGAATGTTGTTTATAAAGCCACCAGGAAAGTTTCTTTGATATAAGTGCTGGCAGAATCAAAATAAGCTTTCAGCTTTCTCTGTTGCATTTCCCAAGAAGAAAATTCTAGTGACACAAGAATGCTTTGTATTTGGATATTCTCAGCTTTACAGTTGGACTGGCATGTAGACACTGGGGTTAGAAAGGATAAAGAGGGAGATATCTAAAATGAAGATAAGTGAAAATATTTTTGTGATGGTGATAATGAATATCTTGTTTGAACCAAAAAGTACCCCACAGATAGAAAAAACCCCACAGTGTTGGAAATAAGACTGCTCAGAATTGTGTTCCCTTACAAAAAATCATGTTGCTGCTACTGTGGCCACACAATAGCACCAGTGCTGTGAAAATGGAGATAAAACGTGAGTGACATATGAGATTTTTAAAGTCTTTAAAACTTCAGACTTTAAAAGATCTGAACTGTACTCCACAGAATAAGAGGGGCAGTATGAGAAGCTGTGCCAGCCCTTTGTTAGGAGACTCTTCAGAGACCCCAGGTCATTCCTCCTCTCTTCCACAAGGGTGTGAATTTGCAGGAAGTCCAGTAGAATATATAGAGCTTGGAGGGGTGTATATGAAACAAAGACAAGCAAAACAAGGACATTCCCAACTAACAAGAGACTTTCAAAAAGATGTTGAGGTTGGTTAACCCAAAACAGTGAAAAGTGCACTAGAAAGCTGGTTCCAACACTGAAAATCACAGATGTAAATCACTTGCTGTTACCGTGACTATCTTGCATTCACGGGTTTTATTGGTGACACAATTCTTATATCAAAGCTGTTTCCTGGTTACCTGGTTTCTTGGTTACCATTCTTGAAAAGTTATTGATGGGATGAAATCTAAATTATTTTTTTGTTTCTGGCCTTAATGTCACTGTGTTTTGTCATGGACCAGAAAGAAATGCCATACAATCAATGAATAACCAGTTTCAGTAAGAGAAATAGCTGCCCTGTATGTGGAAAGATACAAACTGCAAACAATATCAAGAATGAAGCTATTAACGAAAATTCTGAGGTTTAAGTATATTTCAAAGACTTAATCAACATTTTCAACATGAGTTAGTTCACACTTCACAGGAGAATTTGTGAGCAAACAGCAGAAAACAGCATTTTAGAAGTTCAGAGAAAGGGAGAAAGTACAAGTTGTGTTGCTTATGAACTTACTGCTTTCCTTGCAGTCAACCAGAATACTGGATGGTTTATAGAAACATGGAACAGGTTGCTGTTCAGGTGAACATATGGTTTAAGAAATTACCTGATATTAATTTTCAGGTCTGACTTCCACAATAGTAACCTTGAGATGAGCAGAGTAATGAGAAGAAAAGGAAGAACTAGATGAGCAGCAAACCCCGAGGAATTCTCTGTTCCATTCAGTTTCTATTCCTGACATAGGTGACCTGTAAACAGTACCATTAACAAAACCTGTCCCACTGCTGCTTTTCTCAGCTATTTGAAAACCACCATTGACTGCCCAGTGAAGAGCAAGTCTAGACCATCTTCAAGGTGGTGCTGTCAAGCTGTAGTGACAAGCACAGAGCACAGCAATTCTTTCTGCAACAAATCCTATCTCATTTCCCACTGCACAGCATCAGCAGAGACAGGCTTCAGATCACCATGGGTTTTCCAGCACAGTTGCTGTCACATAAGACAGAAAGCATGGAAGAGAAAGGATGGTGTCCAGGGCTGGGGAGCAGAGTTTTGCACAGCCCTGTAGTGCCAACAACCTCATGAACCTACTGAACAGTTGCTGGCTTATCTTCCCCTGCCAAGACTGCCAGTGTCTGCTGTCCTGGGAGGCAGAAGATGTTTGGCTAAGGTGGGAAACTAGTAGGCTTTAAAGACTTTACAGGCTCTGTGTTGTTAGCATATTTCAGCGTCAACATAAAGTGGAATAGCAACACGCTACAATACTTGCTTAACAAATCACACTAAGAAATAATGTTATTCTATCTCTAGGAAAACTTTTCACCATTTTGTGGAGCTTCTCACATGTACTGACTAATTACAATTTTGATTTGCACTGGCTTAGGTCCAAATAACTGAAATCCCACAGGATGCACAGGCTGTCATTTTTCAGCAGCTTGAGTTAGAGAAGCAAAAATGACTTCTTCAAACTAACTTCAAAATCTAAAGCCTAAGGGAAAACCACACAATTACAAGCTTTTCCAACATCCAGTGGTCTAGCTCACACAGAAGGCATTTTGTGGAAAACATTTAATATATGTGATAATTGGGATTAAGGGCAGAATTTTAGGAAAGTACTTGCAGTACCTTGTTAAGTTCTCCTCTTTTATAAGCACATGGAAAAGAGAGGATTAGATTTTCATAAAAACATTTGGTTAATTAAATTGCCTCATTGGCAGGAAGGAACCCTATCTAACATTTTTCACTATAATGTTTCTAAAACTTTTAAGAAGAAACATGCTTTATTCAAACGGTTCTAAAAAAGCTTCCTGTGTCTAGAGGAGGCATTTTATATAAGTTTATTAAGAAAGTGATTGTCTGATATTCAAAATAAATCAACTTCTGTGGATTTATCCACAACAACAAAAGGTGTATTTATGACAAATAAATGTTTTGGAGTCTTGGCAGAACAGCTTTTACTTGGCACTGGAACACCTACAGTTGCTATAACAAATACTTTCCATTATAATTGATCTTGCCTGTTCCCTTTCAGATCAGCGCAATCTACGTTCCTTATTCATCCTTTTACCCTGACTAAATTTCCCACTGTGCTAGTCACAGCTTAACTGGCTCTCCATTTCTTGATGTGCTTGACCCTGATAGGATGCCCTCCTTGGGCTCACCATGGGCAAATGCAGGGTACCAGCTGTGGCACAGGAGCTGCTGAGAGAAAGCAGCAGCCTGTGGTACGCACGTCATGTCAGGTGAGGTATGAGGGCCACCCTGCCGCAAGGTTTAAACCCTTATGTTCCCATGGAAAAACTACTCAGCCTTTAAGCCTTTCAAAAACCTGCTTCCACACATCAGCAGCAAGTAGCCGGAGGTTATGTGATAAATGCGCCAAGGACTCACCTTGGATTCAGCTTGCTCCATCTTCACTAGAGTACCTGGGGCAGGGGAGACTGACTGTGGCTTACATTTTCTATGACACTGAAAATGAGAGTTAAGGACTACTTTTCCTGTGCTCCCCCCAGCTGGAGGGGCACCCCACTGAAAGCAAGCCAGCAGAGGAGAGATAGACCCTAGGATCAGGCACCACAGGAGCAGAGGGATTTTTTTTGGAGGTAGGGAGGGTGTTGAGAGAAGAGAACTGGTCATGGGGAGTGATGGAGAATGGGAGCCAAAACCAGTGCAAGTGAATCTGAGAAGAGATTGGTAGGAGGAATGTAAAAGAAAAGAAACTCGGAGAATTGGACAATGGAAAGTGCCTTGAGTGGGATGGCAGGGCAGAGCTGGTGTGGGGACTAGGGAGGCATAGGAGCAGAGGCCATCAGGGTTAGAGAGGCTGGGGTAATAAGGTCCCTGGTGAATGGAAGGTGCTCCCTTGGAGTTAAACTTGAGGAATGAATCCAAAACACCTGCATTTTGGTGCTCAACTGCTGCTGGCAAATGAAGTTGGGCAACACCTTACATGATGGTGGGTTACTGCAGGACCTCCAGTGCTTGACTTCTGACCTTGCACACCTCTGGAAGGCTTCTTTCCTCACCTTGTTTAGATGTGGGCAAAGGAGCTACTGAGTGCAGAGGCTGGAGAGCTCCTGCCTCATTTACACATCTGGTACCAGATGAGTGTGCAGCAGCCAGGATTGACCCCTGCACACATGCAGAGGTCAATCAAAACTGCTTCCCAGCTGGAGAACCATGGGGTGCCATGGCAATTTCATTCCAGCTGAAAAGAAAACAAACTCATGTCAGCTGTTTTTAAAGTTTAGGGATCTGCACACCAAGAAATGTCTCCTCAGAGTCTGGCTGCAGAGAGAGCTGCAATGGATGAGACAACAGAAAATAAGGAATTGCCAGAGTCAAAAGCCTGTGCATATTTATCAATCCCTTCTCCAAGGCCCTACTGGACTTTGGGGGCAGATTAAGTTTTGCAGAGCAGAACGCTATTGTCCAAACATCTCACTTTGCTCCACCTTGAGGTGGTTTCACTTGCTGCAAGAACTTCAGAGATGAATGACTGGAGGAGGGAGGGCAGGCATGGGAAGGACGATATCAAGTTGAAATTATTTAACTCTCAAGAGGACTAAAATGTCTGCTCCACCACTGTCATTGCTTTACCTGGGAATTCAGATCCTGCCAATGAGGTTTGAATCCAGAATGGTCCAAGAAACTGTTACATTTCTAGGGCAGTTTAGTTTATATTTGTCACAGTACTCACCACAATAGCAACCAGAATAATCATGACAGTAAATGGCCTTCAGAGTATTGTCATGAGGATGAAAGTCCAAAGGAACAAAATTTACAAAGAAACAAAAACTTTACCTCCTTTTGCAGAATATCTGACATCTGTGAACTCTGACGACAATTTTGAAATTATTTCAGGGCCATTTTGTTGCAAATGTCTACAGAAAAAACGTGAGCTTTTGTTGTTGCTCTTACTGTGCAGGAAAAAGGAACAAGCAAATCAAACCAAAAGACTTCACTGTTCTCCCAGCCAGGAAATCTGATATCTGATTACTTCAGATTTATTAAAGCTGGAACACATCCTTATAATATCATATCCATACGAATAAAAATAATGATAAAAAGAAATGATAAAAATAATCAGTTAAGCACATTATAATGCAAATATGAGGTGCTAGGTGCCTTGGACAATGGAATTCAGTGTCCATATCTGAAAACTCTGTACTTTAGGATTGAAAAGGTTTTCTGTTAAATGAAGCCAAAAATGCAAACTGAACGTAATATTTTTAGCTTTTATATTTCATCACAAAATGGCATTTTTAGGTCATCCAGCAGAGGTGGTAGAAGTATAGGAGTAATCAGTTCAAGAAGAATCAAAGGATATATTGAAAGGCAAATCCTACCAAGAATATTCAGCAGTAATATTGCTTATTGCCTTGCAGTAAATCTAAATGCAGCTACTCAGTTATCCTCCTCAGCACACCACTGCCATAAGTAGTTACATCACCAAATAAGCTTTTGACTCAGAAGGGAAAGGTTTATTGAAGACAACAATGAAGAAAGTGGAAACCTCACTGGTGAATTTTACATCCTGTTCTAATTCATTTGAATGAAACCCTGGCTCTTTCTTCTTATTTTTTTCTTCTTTTCCTTTTCAAAAGAAAAAGGATTTTGAGAGTGATTAACGTGCCATGTCAGTGTTTGAATCACCCATCTGGGTGGTTTTGTTGTGTGGGCTTTCTCAGAACTATTCATCTAGCTCTCTGCCATAGCAGTACTGAGCATGTGCCTTGCTGGCAAAAAATTTCCATTACCATTTTTAGAGAACTGCCACAAATGACCCCAAAGTCTCATTTCTGTGTGATAACACTGTGATCGAATGTCTGCTGTTAAACACAGAGAGCTAGATTAGTGTTCTTGTTCTTTCATGTGGATTAATTTCCATTTATCCACCCTGAATGCCATCTGATCTTCACCCAGTCATTCAGTGCTGTGAATTTCCTGTATCTCTGCATAGCAGCTTTAGACTTAATAATTTAATATCCTCCATAAAATTTGTTCTCCCACTATTTACCTTTTTTCCTTTATCATTTCTGAATATGCTGAGCATGACAGGTCCAACTACATATCCTTTGAGATTCTCAATAAACTGCTAAAACGGTCATTTGTTATTGTATGTAGTTGCAATAGGACAGAGACAGAAATTCTTTCAGTTAATAGAGAGAGAACTCATTTAACAGTTTTTGTTGAAAGCCCTTGTCAACCTTTCTTTTCAGGTCCAAGTATACCAGATCGACAGGTTCACTCTACCAGCACACTGCCATCTTCACAGAACACACAGTTTCATTCCTGTGACTCATCCCAAATCTATCATTGAATCCATATTTATTAATTCCATTCCTCGCTACAGTTCCTTGCCAATCTGGCTGGTGCTGAAGTTGAAATTAGCTGGTTTGTCTTTCCCAAGATTACCTGAGCCACCCCATACTAACCAATTTTATTTCCCCAGTTCTGAGGCTGGAGCAGGCAGCAGGCACATTATTTGCTTAGTAGCTAGCAAGTTCACAGATCTGAACTTCTTTCACAACATAGCAGCTCTCAGAGGTTTGGGTTAAGTTTACTGATTTCTGAAATGCCTGCTGTTGATAATTCTGACACAATCCCCTACTATTCTCTTTTCTGCTTTTCTGCATCAGTGATAAATCCCCCACCTTCCTTCACAATAAGTAAGGGTTGAAACTTTTCATCTCCGTTGTCTATTCATCTTATGGAGTATGGCAAGCTCTCTCTTTCTGATATGTTTGATTCTTACAAGTTGCTCCTTCTATTTTTTTTTTTTTTCTGCCCTGTTCTTCACTGGTATTTAATTTGCTACAATCCATGGTCATCTTCTCAAGAGGATATCACTTAAGATTTAAGGCTGTGGGCGTTTTTTGACTTCTAATTCCCTCCTTACTCTTCTGTTCAGCTTTGAGATGTGGGAATGGTCCTTTTATGCCCAAAGTTTCTAGTATATGTTATAATAGCACTTTACCTCATTACCTGCTTCTTTTAAATGTCTCTAACAAGCTTCCTTGTTTTACAGCAGCTTTTCCTTTCTAATGTTTCATTCTACTCTGAAGGATATTCTTTGTTTTCCCACTCAGTACTGCTGTCAAATCTGTACACCTTATGGGAACTGTCATTGAGCAGCTCTTCTACATTTACATCCTGAGCCTCCAGTTCTGGGACCTGTTCAGAGCTAACAGTTACTTGTCCTCTTGTGGGTTTGCTGTCTGTTTGCCTAAAAAGCAGTCATTAATAGGTTGATTGGATCTTGAAATTACCTTACTCAGGGTATGCAAGCTTTCTGATGTCTCCCAATGCTCCTTCCAAAATGATTTTCATCATGACTCCCAGACCTCACTCCCACTGTCAAGCCTGTGGGAGGAAGACAAACTGTGCTTAGAAACATTCATCTTGCTGAGTTCTCTACAAATTGTCTCCACAAAGGGAGACAAGCTTGAAAGACTGCAGAGTGGAAGGCAAATGACACAAGATGCAGAGCCTTTACCTCTTTCCTTCCTGCTAGAAAATACCTGCTCTCTCTGCCTGCACTTCCAAGTGCACATCACTTCTGCTGCATACTCCAGAACAGCCACAAGACTTCTCACAGGTAAACCCATAGTTTAAAGCAATTCAGGACAAAAGAGATTTGTTAATTTAAGAACATATAATTAATTGACAATCAGCATACTGTACACTGAAAATGAATATTTGCCACTCTCTGTCATCTGCTGATCCCTATGATGGTTAGAAAGTCCACCACAAGGATGCATACGTACGTGCAATGTGCAGGATCCTACTTAATGCACCCTGGAATTCACTAACCAGTGGGATGTTACTCATGGTATCTAATGGGGTGGCTGCTACATCTCATTGGGCAAAGACTGAGATGACAGCAGGGCAGCTTCTGATGAGTTTTGACTCCTGTTCTTTCTAGTCAAATATCAATGCTGCCATTGAAAAAGAAATCATGCTTTTTTTCATATTTCATTTCAGCCTTAGTCTGTCTTCCCTTTTAAAGTTCCCTTGAAATTTCCTGGTTGCTCTTCAATCTGTCTGACAACCACCTTCTTCTTTAACTTGATTTTATATATTTAAATAAATGCATGCATACATTGTGTACACTTGTACTCTTATCTTAAAAGCTGTGGTTATGCAGGCCACTTGCCAAGTGCATGTCATGCAGTCACCACACAAAACCAAGTCAGGGATCTCTGGCTCTGAGCCCTGCCCTCTGCAAGGGGAAAACATACAGTGAGCCATTACTCATTTTCTTGAGGGCAGAGATGAATCGGTCCAGGTGAGTGTATGAAAGGTGCCTGTTTCCTTCTGCGTCTCTCTGGACTATCCTGATGGCTGTCTCAACCAGTAAGGATTTTCCTTTGATGTCCTACCGGAACACAATGCTCTTCCCCCAGTCCTGATAAGACTCTCCTGCAGATAACTTGCATTTGGTGCACAGAAGAGAAGACTTAATTGCTAACTTACACCATTTGGTTAGTCAGAAATGGTCAATGGAGAATGGAGACAGAGAAGAACTGCCATCTTCTAGCTCTTCTCAGTAGGATTAATCCCTTTTGTGACAGGAGGGGTGACATGGTTTAGTGTGAGATGTCCCTGCTTATGGCAGGGAGATTGGAACTAGATGATCTTAAGGTCCTTTCCAACCTTAACTATTCTATGATTCTATGATTCTATGTGATCTGCCTTTAGTTGCCTATTACCGCTGGGGATTTCTCCTCCTTGAGGAGAGATTTTGTCAGCAACTTTGTCAGCTGAATCCAGGCCTCTTTTCTTACAGAGATGAGGCAAAGACATCTTATTATTCTTATGGCTAGTTCAGCCTTGCAGCCTCTCCAGGTTCCTGTGTGACAAAAATCTATTGGATTTTGTTTGTTTTGATTTGAAGCAGAAGATGGTGTTAATAAAAACCTATGAACCTCCATCAAGAAAGCATAAAAAGAGGATTCTTTTAGACTTTCTTTCATTTATTTGGTTCATAATGTGGAAATTCAAGATAAGTGACTGAAAAAGTAATAAGAATTTTGTGACATGAAAAAAATGGAGTATGTTATTATAGTAAGTCTTGTGGTTGTCCTCTGAGGAACATACGGAATTACTGAAGCAAAATGATCAGTAGGCTGAAAATTAATTTACAGTTTATTAATTGATTCACACTAAATCTGGCACAGGGTATCTTGCTCCAAAGTTGCCTCACATCTCTGTGTGCACTGAAACATGGCAAAGCATCTGAACCTTCTTTAGAGACTCCTAACTTCCTTAAGATGCAAGAAAAGAGTTTAGAAGACTGAAAAGAATTGGTTGCAGAAGGAGGAAGGAAGCAGCAATTAACGCTGACTGGAAACGTTCTAAGCAAAACCAAGACACTCAGGTGTCAGAGCTTGTAAAAGTGATTGTATTAGCAAACAAGGTATATGGTGAAAACAGGAAATAAACATATTTTTTGTAATCAGGTTTTCTCTCCATCACTATAAAATAACCAGCTTGATGAAATGCAAATGGGACATTTATTTTCTTTCTTTACAAGATGCCATGTGAACTTCTGCCAATTAGTATTGATCTTCTCCACTTCATGTTTCCATTCTAACAATGAAGTAATAGGATCTGACGCATAATTTGCTGAGATAATCTTTTCATTAGACAGCACCAGACCTTGTCAATACCTTAAGATAGTAGACTGTTCATCATTTGCAATATGCAGCAGTGCTGTCACATGGCTGTAGCTCTTCATTTCATACCTTTATGAAAATAAGCTACTCTGCAAAGTAAATATGCTTTAGAGAAGGTTTTGCAGTTCAAGTTGCTAGCAAAAGCAAGTGGCATGTGACTAGTGGTAAATACTACATGGTAAATTTCTTTGATAGAACTGAAATATTTGGTCTGGTTTTGCATTGTTGTTTTTTTAGAGACAGAAGGGAGACGCATCTGCTTTCAGAGACAAGCTAAACCACATTTATATTAAAGCAATTAAAAAGAGTAGGCAAGCAAACACAACAACATTCTCCTTCTGACCTGTGCTTCCTCAGAAAATGTTTCCCTTCTTAATGGCTTATAAGGCCCATGATTCTAACATATTTGAGATAATTATCTCATCAAATCACTGGTTTGTTCTTCCAAGCTAAAGATCAGTGCTGGGCCTCTGCACAAATGCAAATACCTTTTCCATTGTGTAATTTCTTCCTTTCTGTTTTCAGGGATTTCACGTATACCTTGTCCTTCCTTATATACTTGTTTGGTTGTAATTCTGTCTCTTACTTTACAGTTAGCTTGTAAGCTCCTAAGGAACATAAACCATTCTTTGTTCTGAACCTGGGCAGTGTCTCATTCAAAGGGCCCAGGGTCTAGGACTGGAAACAGTAGTTGCATGCTGCAAAGCCATCAGACCTTGTAGTACTCTCATCTTACAGATTTTTTCAAGCACCTCAGGGGTAAAGGGAAACACATTTGATTGGGGTAACTCACATAGAGTTGATCCCACTTTGCTCTATGTGCAGTTACATAATTCCAAGATAGGCAGTTGTGGATACAGTTATGATCTGATTCACTTGACCTAATGGTCATCTCTGTTTTCAAATTACATGAATTGCTTTCTGGCTCCTACTTGTCTTCTTACCTAGAGCTAGAATAACTACAGAGGAAGTCTAAACAGGCTTATTACAAGTAGACATAGATCTATGCAGACATCTATGACTGTAGGTCCTCACGCTTGTCTGAGTAAATGTCACACTTGATGCAAATGCGGGACCCAGGATAAGAAGGAGGTGGAGCTGTTGGAGCAAATCCAGAGAAGGGCCACCAAGATGCTCTGAGGGCTGGAGCACCTCTACTATGGAGACAGGCTGAGACATCTGGGCTTGTTCAGCCTGGAGAAGAGAAGACTCCATGGAGACCTTTAGAGCAGTCTTCTAGTACATAAAGGGACCAACAGGGAATGGCTCTAAACTGAAGAAGCATAGATTTAGATTAGATATCAAAATCAACATAAAAACAGCCTCAGTAATTACTTTGGCTTTGAGACACTAGTGGATATCTTAAAGTTTCTAAGCAAAATGGAAAAATATATAATTCATTCTGGATCTCACCAAAGGACAATTACAGACCACACCAAGTTCAAAACATGGGGAATTTGAAAAGACATCAGGGGAGTCTTCTGAGTAGAAAACACCAGGTATACAGGAAAAAAATCTCAAAACACACTTCCACAGGATTCTGTGAAAATTAAGAGCAAAATCTAGATCTAAGGGAGGGTTAGTAACACAAAAGTTAGCATTTTCCACTTTATTCTTCATTTTCTTCTCAATGATGGAAGTCCAGCCTCTTCTTCTAATACTTCCCATGCATTCACTAAGCTATTTCCATGACTGATAAATAGACATCTTAATAATTTCTATCCAGATTTACTTTTTTCCCCTCTGAAGTCACACTATTACTTTTAAAAGTCAGTGCTAATAAAGAAGTTAAATGGGATTCTATTAAGTGGAATTCAAGCAGCATGAGGCTCAAGAGCAGCCTTCTGGATCAATTATTTCCTCTTTAGGGTATTCAGTTGTACTTGCATCATCATAGCACCAGTATCTACAACACTGTGAAAAGTCACAGGGTTTACCTTCAATTTATTATGACTGCAATTTTTCCTTTGGCTCCGGAAATAGTTTGTTGGAAGGTTTCAACAGTCAGCCACACAACCACAGAATATCTAATTTCAGCGTCTCCATAAAAGACAAAAAAAGGAAGAAAGAAAAGGAAAAGATAATCCTCATATCTTCAAATACAGCAGCAGCCACTACTTGAAAAGCAAAGCTTCAGACTTTGCTCTGGATCTTAAAAAAAATCAAAATCAAACCATATGGACTAACGTAACCCAAACAATACACCCTTTACTGGCAGATTTCCTTCAGCAATACAAAATTAGACCCTTTATGGGAAGCATTTTAATTCTGAGGCAAATCAGCAATGAGAAACTGAAGCAGTGTTTCTGATTCTGTTGAATGTATGAAATCTAAGTTTGAAGTAAGCTGGCTTTCAATCAGAGATGGTCAGCTGAAAGGCATCATTAAAAAATCAAAGGAAAGGGAAGATTAGTGTAATATTACTTAACTCCATGCATGATAGCAAGCCATAAATTCTACATGTTCCTTTAATTTCAAAGGGAATGTGAACAAATCATTCAACAAATCATTCAAATATATATACAAAAGACTGTCTTTTGGTGAACTGTATTTGATACAAAATCATAAAATTATTGCAACCAAAACTCTTAATGAAAGTGAATCTAAAAAATTGTCTCTGGATGCAATTTCTAGGAAAATTGGCTGAGAAAAGAAAGAAGGGCAAACTGATAAGAGAAGATGTCAGCAAGTAAGCAACCCTGCAGCAGGGTTAGTTAAAAATAAATTGCTTATTAAAACTATGTAATCTAAAATGAATTACTGTAATTTTAACACTGCTATCAAGACTTGAAACCCTTTACTGCATTAGTTGCACTTATGTGTTGCTTATTTGTAAAGGCATGTTCCTGTTGAACTTATTAGTCTGTTCAGAAACTATTAAAGCAAGGCAAGTGAAATAAAAGGTTGACATTGGACCTGTGTACACTTTTCATGCCACAGTATGTACCAAAGTGGTCACTCTGAAGACAAAGGGGTAAGGACTTTTGCCTTTACTATTATTCAGGGAAAAAAGGTAGGCATGAGTAATTTAAATGTTAAATTAACACATAAAAGTCAGTGTAAAGTAATTACACATAGTCATAGGAGGATACCCATGAAAAGAGACTTCAGTAGAGTCAATCAGTTAAAAAGGTAAGCAGAAATTTCACCATATAAAAAAAAGAGAGATCAAAGACTTGATGCACCAGGACATGTTTCAACATTAATCTCATTTTGCCATGTATAGAATAAAACCAAGCATGTTCTTGCAATTGGAGATGTCTAGAAAGAGGAATTCTTTCTTTTCTTTTTTTTTTTTATTTTTTTCTTGCCTTTATTTGCCTTTTTTCATGTAATTACTGTATAATCACAGTTTCCTAAACAGCCCTCAGACAGCATGTTAATAAAATGTTTCACCATTACAAATGCCGAGAAACTTTCCCCCATTTTTCTAACTTCAAGAAATTGAACTCTGAAGTCTCTTTTCACCTGGTTATCCACTGGCCTGAGATTCAGCTCCAGATGTAGATTCTAGTTAGTCTATCTCAACTGCTTCAGATGATATTGAAATATCTACATGCAAGTTAAAGGTTTAAATCTCCCATTATAGCTTATGGAGTCTAAAGGTCTCAGTCTCAGATAAATGTATAGGCAGGTGCTTAGTGGCAGTAGAATCCCACCCACAAGTTATTCACAAACCTGTTCATTCGTTTCTGATCAAAATATCACCAGAGCCCAGATTAAAGTCACATTTAAATACGTCTTTGTCATTCATGCCCAGTAATTTTATTTTCCAGTGACAGACAACACTTCATGACAGTTTGATTTCTGAGGAAATGGTCATACTCAAAGTGAGATGTCTCACAAGCCTTCTTGGCTCAAAAGAAAGTAGGATTAAAAGAGTAGTTTTTGAAGGCTTGTTATGCTGCAGAAAAATGGACTCAGTCAGCGCTCAATGTGATCAGACCAAAGCCATTTATTACAAAGCATCTACCCTTTTTATACTGTTGTTTACATCTGCTTACAATAGCTTGCTGTATTATACTTGGATACGTGTACAATAACTTGCTGTATTAATGGATACATAATCAATGGCTTGCAGTATTAAGATTGGGTACATATACAATGATGCACACAGCAACTAGTTACAATTGGTTAAATTAAGCATATGAGAACCTAGCCTTTAAAGCTTGCTAACGGTTCACTATTGTGTCTTAGCATCTTGGTTGAGTTTCTTCTCATCTTGGTTGCACTGTTACCTTTGATTCTTTTCCCATGGCTTTCTTCATCCTCGGTTCATGTTGAGCTCTACGTAGGCACTTGATGACTTGGGAACATGGCCATTCTTTGCTAAAAGTCCATCCACATTGTTAGGCACTGTTTACTGGTCTCAGGAATAAAGCTACAAGCACTAAATTTGATGCTGACGCTACCACTTGCTCAGCAATTTCAGCAGTTTTCTGTGTCTCAGTAGGGAGACTGCACCTGCAAATTATCACTCAGCTGCTGATTGCAGGTTTAAGAACAGCAGAAGCCTACGGTCATAGAATCACCAAATGGTTTGGGTTTAAAGGGACCTTAAAACTCACCCACATCCAATACCCCTTCTCTGGGCAGACACCTTCCACTAAAGCAGGTTGCTCAGAGGCTGTCTAGTGGTGCTTTGGAGCTACCTTAGTAGTCGGTATTTACAATAAAGTCAGAACTCATCCCCAGTTAATCACCCAGCTCCTGGTATTTGGAAAGTTATGGCTTTTCTAGCCCTCCTGCTGGATCCCAGTCACTAACCAAACCCAGTTGCTGAGACAGTTTCTCCAGTGCTGTAACTCATGTTTGCCAGAGCAGTGTTTTCAGTAAGCTGTGTAAGCATCAAATTGAAATTCACCACATTAATCATATTGAATTTTGTCACTAGGGCAGCACAATACAGGGGTGGTTATGGAATCAGTTTTGACAAAGGGGAGAAAGTTCAAGCTCAGAAACTCCAAAATGTTAGCATTTTCCAAGGCAGCTTTTTCTTTACACTCTGAAACAAAGAAAAACATAAATGCTTCAGGAAAGAAAATTCAAAGTAAACTTCACTTGACTCTCCATTCTGCTCTTGAGAGAGCCCCCCTTGGAGTACTGTGTGCAGTTCTAGGGGTTCTCAAAACCAGAAAGACATGGAACAAGTCCAGAGGAGGGCCACAAGGATGATGAGGGGCTGGAGCCCCTCCCATATGAAGACAGGCTGGGAAAGTTGGGGCTGTTCAGCCTGGGGAAGAGAAGGCTGCGTGGAGACCTCATAGCAGCCTTCCAGTAACTGAAGTGAAGGGGGAAGGATGCTGGGGAGGGACTCTTCATTAGGGACTGTAGTGACAGGACAAGGGGTAACGGGTTAAAACTTAAACAAGGGAAGTTCAGGTTAAAAATAAGGAGGAAGTTCTTTCCTGTTAGGGTGATGAGGCACTGGAATGGGTTGCTCAAGGAAGCTGGGAATGCTCCATCCCTGGTGGTGTTCAAGGCCAAGCTGCCTATAGCCTTGGGTGACATGGTTTAGTGTGGGGTATCCCTGCCCATGGATAGGGGGTCCTTTCCAACCCTAACTATTCTATCACTCAATGTATTGCATTAATCAACTTCAGATTAACTGAATTTGAAGCTTGCAGCCTTTATATTAATCTTTTTCACAGGGCCTAGACCCTTCTGTTCTTGCAGCAGATGGACAGAACATACAATATAATAGAGACCATGACTCCCACCTGGATGGAGAACACGTCCAAGATGTGCAACTGTCCACAGCTATTAAGCACATTTCTGTAATCTACCTAAGGCTCACAATACTGCAAGTTCCACCCAACAATATTGGCATTACAAATGTGATTACTTAGAGCACCTAAAAGAAAAATTAAATTTCTAAAGGAGCACAACAAATAATACTCACAAAGAGGGTTTTATAAGGATTATTTTTTAAATTAAACTGCTACTTTTAAACCTAGGATGCTCTGTAATACAGAATTCATTTATTCACTTAAAGTGCCTGAGATTTGCCAAAGTATGAATTAATAATGCTAGCTAGTCTTTAATGTCAAATCAACCTCACCACTTTCCTCCCCCCAGGAAAGTTCATGACATTTTCTTATCTGCTTCAAGTGAATTCACTGGACTTTAAGCACACGAGTTCAGCAGTGGATGTTTTTGAACCCTGCATTGACTTTTGCAGTGAAGCAGTAGTGAACTCTGGCATTCATTTGTTTTTGCTTGGGCGTGGGTATGTCTGGGCTGTTACTGTGTCCCTAATGGGAACATTTCCAGTACCTTCAATGGGCACAGGATCAAGCAATTAACAGTAAAATAATGGGGCGGGGGAGGGATGAGAGGAAAGCATGTGACTTTGAGTAAAAGAGAGGTAAACTGTATGTTGCTAGACATCACAAAATGGAGCAAGGAGACAATCAAGGAAGAATGAGGATGTTCCATCATCCAGAACTGAATTTCAAAGACTGACCTAACCAAAAGGAAAGAGGAACTGGTTTTATGAGCACAAACATTATCTGCACAGAAGAAAAGATACTTCTGGGTCTTCATTTGAAAAGTCAAGAGCAAAGGGTCAGACCCGCAAACAAGTGGGGGACAGTAAATCCCAGACTGTAACCCTAAACTTCTTTCTTCACACAAAAAACCTGCCCGGCCCTAAAGATAGGACCTGTGGTCAGAGTACTCACTTTTTATTCCCCTTTGATATAATATGTCCATGTAACTTAAAGTGTGGGGATAGTCCTGGAAACAGAGGCTTGAAGGCTCCCAGAGGTCTTGCTCATTCAAAGATTGATGCCACAAGGAATATAGGTTTCGGCAAAAGGAGAGATGGAGACTGTCCCTACCCAGGACTACTTACAAACTTTTTCCATAATGCCTTAAACTTATCTCGAAGTAGGATTTGTGGTTTGAGCCACTAAGAGTGCAAAGGGCTGAGATCAACTTCACAGCCTCCTTCACTAGTACAATACTAATACAGCTGTTAATAACTCCCTACAACCACATTTCACCACTCCAAAGACGGCCCAGGATCTTCCCCAGACAGCAGCAACCTGGTGACTGATCTAAAGCCATTCCCCTACTATCTTCACACCTTACCAAGAAACCATCTCGTGACCCCACCAGCACAGCCACTAGTGCCTGAGAGAAGAGGAGGAGCTGCCTCAAAACACAGCACTGCAATCAAGCAAAACAATTTATGCTTTTTAATGGCATATTCTAAAAGAACTGGAAGGACATGCTCTGTGCTTATGTGCTTTCCAAATACCTATTGCCTGTTCCTCATTAGTGCACATTATCACAAGCTGGGGAGACAACCTGGCATTACAAAGGACACTGATGATTATGAGCTGCTGTGGTTTGTAAAATGTAACTCTACATTTGAGTGCAGGCAGGGGACATCAAACATCTCTGTTCCCCCTGCAGGGGCTTTTGGAAATTACACAATACCAGATCATACAGTGGAAAATGCTTTCAGGCCTGGAGCATGAGGTAAAGAGTCACCTGAGCAACACAGAGCACAAATGTGATATACTTCTGAATGACTGGATGGAGCCTGCCTCAGTAAGAGAGGGATATTTTTAAAATCCTATTGCGTGTTTTATTGATGGAACCTTCATATTCACATATATGAAGTCAATGGCCTGGTAAGCATTTGATTTATTGTTTCACCAAGTGCAAGAAGAGCTACTCACCACTCAGCTTTGGCAGATTTAGATGAGGGTGCAGCAGGGGGTGACTGCAATGTACCTTCATGTACCTGAAAAAGCCTCAGACAGATATCAGAGAAAACAGAGTTCATGTTTTTGCTTCCAGTGCTGTTTTCTGGGCAGTTAGGCAAAAGTGCTCAAAGACCGCTTTCTGCAGGACATGGGTTGTCTTGCCTGCCCTGAGGCCAGTGGCTGTGCTGGGTATTCCCTGTACCTAATAGTATGTAGTAGGACTGAATAAACAAAATCCTGACTTGGTTATATGAAGAAGTTTCTCCCCTGCTGCAAACAGGTTGTTGTAAAAGGTGATGCTTTTAATTTCATATATATATATATATATATACACACATGAAGGATAACTCTACCCAGCAAAATTAAGGTACGACTCCAGCCCATTTGGCTAACTTTATTCCCAGGTCTCAAACAGATAACAATAATATTTGAGTATTGGCACAAAACAATTTCACTCTGACCTAAGCTAATACATTTTCCTTTGCATTTGACAGGGACTGAGCATGTATGAATACTTGGTCATAGTTGAGCCACAGAAGCCTGACTGCATGTGAGAGCCCTGTGCAGTAGAGGCAATGAAATCTGTGGAGTGAGGTCGTGGTCAGAGCACAGACACACACCGTCCCGTAGGGTTTGGTTCTTGATGGTTAGCTGATAGTAAATCCCTTCATATCCTCATCACCATTATGGTTAAGTCACCAGCTGTTCTGCAGGATAGATGTTCACGTTATTGAATGCCAGGTTAGGACAGAGCCCGCACCTGCGGGGTGGTGGGTAACACATGGGCTTGGGCTGCACTGACAGCTACTCCACATTGGCTGGCGCGAATACCCACATCATATCTAATTCTTATTACATTCAAAGCAGGTGTTTCTTTTTCATTCACTGAGAGGAAAAGCAATATGATTTGGCCATTTGTCTGAGCTCCAGTAGCATATATCATAAATGAGCAACTCTCCTGTCAGAAGGAAAGTCAGTGGGGCATGGTAGGTAGAGCTGAGCTTGCTTTGTACTAGGGAGCCTCTAAGAGTCTTTCTTCTGTGCTTTCCTATGAGGCTGTCCTGCTTTAAGGAAACGTTTCTAAGGGACTGTCGGAATAGTGGCAAAGCACAAGCTGCACTTTACAATGAAAAATAATTCATACATTAGTATATGGTCAGAAGGCTCTGTATTACCTCACACTCAGATGAAAGATGAGCAGTCTTATGAGAAAGTAATTGATAAAAGGTTCATCTCTATGGTGGACTCTATCTATGACCAGTCTGACAATATGGATACATAGTTCCAGTCTTGAGCAAGAACGTTGCTACCAATGTCAAAGTATTTCAAGAGAAGACATCCTTGTAATCTGAATACATATCTAATCTATAGTTACACATACTGTGTAACTATATACTGTGTATATAGTTACACATATCATACTGCTGTTTGTCAGAAACTCAGATTTATACAACAGCATCAAATAGATTTCAGCTCTTGGTATTCACTGGATTATCATACACTTTGGAAGAATTTCAAGAATTTACTTGATTTAGTTTTACAGTTGCTATAGTGTACTGAGGTGCTGCGGAGTCACTGCTCTCATGCTGGAATTCATCTGATCCTCCCAAGGTAAAACAAATGGCACAGGTAGCAGCCAGATCCTCCTTCTCTGTGATACTGCCACTGTACATTCAGTGTCAGGAAACAGCATCGACCTGTGCTGAGGCATCTTGACTTTTGTTTGATGTTGCAATGATATTTCCAGCACACTCATTAAAAAGCTTGTGCTCAGCTCAGTTTCTGAACCTGTTCCAAGACAGAGAACACTTCTTTCCTCCATCAGAAGCTGCTGTGGCTTCCACTGTCATTTACTAACAACACATGTCTGATTTCAAGGTCTCTGCCTCATTAGAAACTTTTCAGTTTCAAGTGAAAACTTTTCTGACAACCAACACAGTTTGGATATCCCAGGGAGTAAAACTTCCAGATCCAGACTGAAGAATTAACTTGTAACTATCCAGATCCACAGTTGCATGTTATGAATCATAGAATCATTAGGATTGGAAAGGACCTTAAGATCATCCAGTTCCAACCCCCCTGCCATAAGCAGGGACACCCCACACTAAACCATGTCACCCAAGGCTTTGTCCAACCTGGCCTTGAATACTGCCAGGGATGGAGAACTCACAACTTCCTTGGGCAACCCATTCCAGTGCCTCACCGCTCTCACAATAAAGATCTTCTTCCTTAGATCCAATCTAAACCTCCCCTGTTTAAGTTTGAACCCATTACCCCTTGTCCTGTCACTACAGTCCCTAATGAAGAGCCCCTCCCCAGCAGCCCTATAGGTCCCCTTCAGATACTTGAAGGCTGCTATGAGATCTCCATGCAGCCTTCTCTTCCCCAGGCTAAACAGCCTCAACTTTCCCAGCCTGTCTTCATATGGGAGATGCTCCAGTCCCNGCCCCTCCCCCCCTATAGGTCCCCTTCAGATACTTGAAGGCTGCTATGAGATCTCCATGCAGCCTTCTCTTCCCCAGGCTAAACAGCCTCAACTTTCCCAGCCTGTCTTCATATGGGAGATGCTCCAGTCCCCTGATCATCCTCGTGGCCTCCTCTGGACTTGTTCCAACAGCTCCATGTCTTTTTTATGTTGAGGACACCAGAACTGCACACAATGCTCCAGGTGAGGTCTCACAAGAGCAGAGTAGAAGGGCAGGATCACCTCCTTCAACNATGCTCCAGGTGAGGTCTCACAAGAGCAGAGTAGAAGGGCAGGATCACCTCCTTCAACCTGCTGGTCACACTCCTTTTGGTGCAGCCGAGGATACCTCCTGTTAGGGTGGTGAGATGCTGGAATGGGTTGCCCAAGGAAGTTGCGAGTGCTCCATCCCTGGCAGTGTCCAAGGCCGGGTTGGAAAAAGCCTTGAGTGACATGGTTTAGTGTGGGGTGTCCCTGCTTATGGCAGAGGGGTTGGAACTGAATGATTCTAAGAACCTGTTGGATATGAACTAATATTTTTATATTAGCCAAACATAAGTAGGTTCCTGAGTACATCAGATGCCTTAGCATTAAGGAAGGCCAAAAATAGCCTGAGGTAGAATGACAGAAATGATGTTTCATACTTGTATCTTTAAATTACAGCCCAGCAATGACTAAATCCAATCTGAGGATCACTGATATACACTGTAGTACAGGACTCAGGAAGATATTATTGATCCAACTGAAATCCAAATTTGATCATCTTTCGCAATTTTAACAAGGGGGGAAATGAGTGTAAAAGATGTGACTGGAAGCCCTACTTCATGCCTGCCAGCAGGCTTACATTTACTACTGGTTGGCTGGAGGCTACAATCTCTACAAAATACCTGTTTTGCTTATTTCTACAACTATGTTGGTAGAGCTCCCCTGTTTCTCTATTTATTTAGCCACTGTTTGTTTATTAACCACTAGTAAGAATCATTCCAGAGAAGAGAGTCTCTGTAGTACTTACATGAATCATAGAAACATAGAATCAGCTAGGTTGGAAAAGACGTTTAAGATCATCAGGTCCAATCAGGACTGCCATAACCACCACTAAACAATCATTGAGGGTCTCATCTACACAGTTTTTAAACACTTCCAGGGTTGGTGATTCCCCCACTGCCCTGGGCAGCCTGTTCCAATGCCTGAGCACCCTTTCAGTGAAGAATTTTTCTTAATATCTCATCTAAACCTCCCCTGATGCAGCTTGAGGCTATCACCTCTTGTCCTGTCACTTGTTACATGGGAGAAGGGCTCAGCAGGATAAAGTTTAACTTCTACCAGATGAACAATACTGAAGAACCATCACTGTGTAGGTTCTAATGGTTCCAGAAGGATAACACCACAGAAACATGATTGAAATAGTAACTTCATACTCATATCTCCATCTTTGTGTTGCTGTGGTTCATAGGTCACTGACTGTGATTTTGCCCAGTCTTGATGGCTGCACCATATTCCACTATCTTGGACTGAAGCAGCCTCCAGGTACAATACCAGTTCAGTTTGCTCAGAGCTAAAATTCACTATTAAAAGAGCATAAAATTACTGCCTGGCTGTTTTACATGTTATGTCTTTCTTGTAATTAAATAGAGAATTCAGGTTTACAGTTTGGTCAATCCAGTCTTGACATAAGCAATACATTCACTTCAATGTTTTCCCCCTAAAGTGAAAGATTAATATAAACACATAAGACCCATTCCCTTCGAGCTATTCATTTAGCTCCTTTAATGGTTTCAGAAACCACATTTTTTTTTCCTTCTCCCTCCTCTCTCCAAAATCCAATCTTGCTGTTAGAGATGGAATTCATTCTGTTATTTTCTAATGCTCTGGATAGTCAACACTGAAGTGTTATTTCTGCTTGGCTTGATTCTCCTCTTCTTGAATTAATGAAGTCTTTTCAAGAGGTAAACAGCATGACTATTTGATAAAAAATACATCTAAATTGAAGGACAAAGACAAGAAGTGGGATGACAAACCTCCTGATATTGTAGGAACCCGTAGATCAACTGAAATTGTTTAACCAAAAGACTCTGTTGTGGGACCTTGCAGAGGAAATGCATACAGAGTCTTGAAGATAATTTCACTCCTTTCCCATAGGGAAACAGATCTCAACTTAATAAGATTGCTCCTAACCAAAAGAGAATAACAAATGATGTTTTTACTAACAAACTGAATAATAATAAATACAGGAGAATTGCTTGCAAGTTATTCTTGACACAGATCCAAAAAATGGTAGGAGAGAGAACATTTCCTTTATTTATGAATCCAAGCCTCACTCTGTTGAGATCATGGTGTTTTTAACAGATAGGTCAAAATGAGTTTAAATGATTCCCTGTGGCTTCATGGTGTATTATTTTGCATTTGAAATCAGGCAGCAAAAGCCTTCCAAAGCGAATGGAAAGGCGAGTGGTTTGATTCCCACCCAGGGAGAATTCTATGGTCTTGATTCTTTCTTATCAGGGCGTGCACATCATCTGGGTGATGTTGAGTACATCCATCAATAATGTCATCAGGGTCCACTGCTTTCAACCAATGACAGTTGAATATTTAACTGCATTTGAATAACTTTACAAGGATGCTCCATTGCCCCATGGGATTAGGAACAAATAGAATCAGCTGAATTAGCTTCTGTGCTTTTCCAGATGGGGAAAAGCAGAATCAGTTTGTGTCTGTCCCATTACTTTCCTACCCAAAGTCACATCCCCTGCTGGTTCCTCTTGCTCCTTCTGCAGCTAGAGAGGTTCTTCATCACATTCAAGGCCTGCAGAAAAGACAAAGCCACAGAAGTCCTTTTCTTTCCTGCACCAGCACCAAACCTTCAAGAACAGACTGGGGGAGGGCAGCAGAACTGATTGAGCACCACTTTCTGTTCCTCTGGTTACCCTTTTGGTACCCTAAAACAGGGCACCCAGAGAGAAAAAGTTGAATGACTGACATTGAAAAGACAAGAAGAATTATTTCTTCCTGATGTGTCTGCAAAATATAGTCACTGTATATGTGGTATGGGTTGAAAGTATGTTTTCCACAGCTAAATTATGAAAATAGTCCTTATAACTGAATCAAAATGAATATACACAAAAAAGACAAAAGTTACATGGCAAGCACAGTTCTGAAATCTCCTTTTCTCATTAGCAGCATTTTGACATTCTGTCTTAATTTTCCTATGTGAACTTACTCATGCAGACATAGTCCAACCCTTGCCCACTTGTAAAAGCAAAATTGATTCCATATGAAATTCCTGTAAAGCATTGGCATCTTCAAGTGGGACTGTATTTGAAATGCTGCATAGTTATACTTGTGTGTACACAGAAATAACCCATTCTGACACTGCATATTAAATGTACAGGTTGTGACTGCCTGCAGATACATCAGACATGGAAGACTCTAGCCGACAACCTCTAAAACTTTTGCATTCTCAGATAAAATCCAGTATTTCTTTTTCTATTAAACATAAAATTTTTAGAATTAGTTGATCTGTAAAAGATTTTCTTGAATTGGTCTAGAAATATTTGAAAAGGTCATAATTATTTTCAATTTTCATTGAAGGCAATGAAATCATTGTTTTGACACATTCCCTTTACATCATGTATAGTAGTAGGAATGGACAAGTAGATAAGCCGGCTTTTTCGTTCTTAAGGAACACAATCAAATATTTCAAATTAAGTAATTTTCCTTCTTATATGTTCTTTTATCTTCTAGTGAAACATAGTGCTCCTCAGAATAGTGGCAACACATTACCACAGGAGTCACATTTTATGAACTCTAATTTTTAAAGACAAGGATTCAGTGCTGAAAGGAGTTGATCTCACTACAGAGACTTCAATTACAGCTGTCAGAAAGCAATAACATGTGTCAGAAAACAAACAAAATTCTTTTCCCATGGGAATTTCTAACATTCTGAGCATGAATTCCATAAAATGCCAGTTTGAAAATATTCAGTTTATTGTGATGATTTTGAAAGAGTTCCTGGTCATTAATATGGAAACAGTTAAATAGAATCATGGAAGCAGAAAGATTTCGGTTGGAGGGGACCTTAAAATTCATCTAGTTTTAAAGATCATCTAATTGATTATAAATAATATTAATAAAATAATACATTTGTATCATATGGAACTGAAGAATCAAAAGTGTCACATAAAATTTCATCAAAATCAAAAAGTGGATATATTTAAATTTCTATGAAATTGCATTTTTTGAAAGATTTTTTTTCCATGCCCAACAACAAAAATAGACCATATCTTCCTATAGAATCAGAGTTAATCCCTGAAAGGGTTAGGCTGGAAGCTAGAGCTGGTGGCTCTTTTACATGTTTAATTTCAAAATGTGGATACTCAGAGCCCATACTCAGTTCTGCCGAGTCTTTGGAAGCCCCTCAGTGCTTTGAGAGCCAAGTTTTCAATGCCAGCATTTCTCACACACCTCAAACTGCCTCACCATAGATACTAGCTGGGACATAACTTACATTTAAGCTCTCCTGGGATACAGAAAGAAGGTGCACTTCACTTGTATTGCTTAAGTACTTTGATGTATCAGGTGTCTTCAGAAATTGCCTCAAACTTTGAATAAGGCTCTCTATGATGCTTATCACTTGCTGCTCTCAACTGGAGTTGTTCAGCTTATAGCATTTTTCACTGATTGGAGAGTCTTTACTCCTGTTTTCTGTCTGTAGGTAATCAAGTCTATATTTCCTATGTGAGTCCCCATATCACTAAGCTACAAATGTTTTGCGACTCTACCTGTTCAAGGAGAGGCTGAGTGAATTCAGCTCACCTCAGGCTCAGTTTACAGTGTTCATCGAGCCTATCACTCTCCAGAGAGGAGGCTGTGGCATTCCCTAAGGAGCAAAGCAACCTGTATTGCAGTTCTTGGGTATTTTATTTTACATCAAGGAGTTACTTGACTGTGACAAGAAAGTGGAAGTGAGATGGTGCAATGACAGTCATGCTGCTCTGTTACCCTTGTGCTTACTTCCTCTCTTTCTGGCTAAATGAATGTTTGATTAGCTGATATAAAGTCAAAGAGTTTCATATCAAAAAATGAGGGTGGAGTCAGCTGCAGAAAACAGACATGATTTATACAGTAGCAGTTGTCTCCCCTCAGCTGAAAGACAAAAAACCAAACCCAAACCTGTCTGTGAGCATTCCTATTCTTTTGCAATGTGTAAAGTAAAAACAAAATCCCAAACCACATTTATAGGTACTTTAGGCCTGTTATAGGAGTCACTGTGTTTGGAAGAACAAAGGGTCAGCGACAGCAGGTAGAGAGCAAATAGTTACTTCATGCCTGGATGAGAGGTTGGCTCTGGAGGCACTCACAGGAATGTGTGTAAAGCCCAGAGGGGACTGTGATGTGTGCTGTGTGACAAATTTAAAGCTAACAAAGTGTGATGACTTTTGAAAATCTAGTTATTTACATGAGGCATTGCCCAGATGCAAAAGATGTACCTTTAAGAAAATGATAAAGATTTTGGGATGATTCACATCTGCCAAATATTGCAGACATTCAGTGTTTTCTGGTCACATTTGAAAGGTTCATTTCAAATTTGTCAGGGTCAATTGGCTTGTTTGCCAATGTATTAAAATGATTCAATATACTGGACCTAAAAGAAACTTAGAATCTCAGAGGTAGTGCAAAAGGAATGAGTAGTTTCAGGCTACTGGCTCACATTTGAGCAGAGTAACTCATAGAGTAGGATGAAATACTTTCCTTCTGGGAATGCAGGTTTCCACTCCACCAGCTCATAATGATGGGCATTTGATAGAATTAACTTCAAACCAGTAGTGAAAACTGAAAATGAGAGTAAGGAGGCCCAATCAGAAAAAAGCTCATTGAGTATAACTGTGTGTACTCCTAAATTTCATGAGTTACCACCTGGAAGGAAAATATATATTGGTCTAATCAAAGTCTGGATAAACAACCTGGGTCCATGTAGGCCACAGCATGTGGTCAGCCTGCAGAGATCAGCTTTGATTCACCAGCACAACTTTTGTTATGTAGAATCAGAAAAACACTGCTCCACAGACAGACTATCCTCATTGTTCCAGCTCCCCAGAGAAACATATACAAAAAGAGCATAATTCCCTTAGATGACCTCCTTAATGCAGGCTGGGAAATAGCTTTAGAACAAAGCACACTTTGAACAGACTAATGCATTATTCCTTTTAGGAATGATCTCATCAGCTAGCTGAAAAGAAATGTAGCTTCAATGCTTCTGGAAATTGAAGCAGTCAGTAGAGAACAGTTTGCTATTGGGATTAAAATATTACTTCTCTGAGAAATGTTTACAGAAAAATATACTAATATAATGCTACACATGAGCAGGACCAAGAGGCATTGAAAATTCAAAGGAAGAGCAGGAGTGAAATGTGTTGGCCAACTTCAGGTACAGCATAGGAATGGAAAGCTGTTGTTAAGTAAAACTCTGTAAGGTGCTAAAACTGGCATCACAGAACCCAAGAAAGCTGGTGAAAACCTCACTTGAAATTTGGAGTGAAATCAGCAATGCAAAGTAAGTGCATTTCATCATATCTGTTCGGTGGCATGGATGGCTATTGATCATGGTCAGAAATAGTGCATATGACAAATTTCTGCTGTATACAGCTGGAATGATTCAGAATACACTTGTCAGTCATATGATGCCTGAAATTGAGAACTCATGAAGTTTTATTCATGATTAAAGGTGTTTGCAACACAACAGGTTAAGCAGCATTCAGGGATTGTTTTTATTCTAAAGGTGTTTAAAAAGCCAAGCAAAGAGCACTATTAGTAACATCTTTTAAAAACAGGGCAACAGAAAGTAATTGATAATTACTCAGCATCTGGAACTATAACCTAAAGGTTATATCATTCTCCAGGCAGTTGAGAGATGAGGTTTTTCGTTATATCAAGCAGACAAGAGCAGTGAATTGGGTTCTTCAAATTCCTGGTGATGTTCAAATCTAAGAAAAGAGGAAGAAGTAGTGTTTTTGTTTTCCATGGTTTTTTTGAAAGACAGGATGTATCATGCATTTTGTCCATGCTTTTGAAGAAACAACAGCAGTGCTGTACTCTGTCTGGAAAATGATTCAGAGTGGTAAGTACTTGAACAGCAGAATATTCTTCTTATAGTTTGATGCTTGATGGCTAAGATCCAGAAGAAGAAAGGATTTTAGATTCATGTCATATGTCTACTGTAGATGGGGGGGGGGGGGTGTGGCTTTTGTTAATTCCTGTAGGAACCCCTAAGCAGCCTAAGAATCCAACAGGGGAGTGACGGATGCCACTTCAGTGTGAAGTTCATTATCTCAAGACACCAGGCTGATGACAACTCTATCCTTGATAGGATTCAGTCTGCTCCCACTGAATCCCTGGAAGAACACTACATATACATACGGCATATATTTAATCTCCTACGATTAAGTGACTCCTAAAAATATAAAAAGCCACTTAAATGAAGGTGTGAAAGATCATTATTCTTCTAGCAGAATGACAGGTCTCTCACAACTCCAGTTATTCTCATGGCAGGAGCTGCTTCCTGAGTGAATGCTTTTAGGAATTTTAAACATGGGTGCAGATGTCCAAAGATGGAGCTTCTGAACTGTTTGAATTGTTAGCACAGAGCTATTCAATTTCATTCCACCACGCCAAGATTTATAAGATCTTTAGGAGGGTATTATTAAGAGGTTATTAAGAGGTTTATTTTGCAGTCAACAACCCTGAGTGTGTATACCTTAGCGGTGACTGATGGCACTCTTCAAATGGAGAGGATTGCTTTTAAGATCAGCTTCTTAACCTCTCTCCATAAGGTTACCTGTTTTATGGTCTCCAGCTGCTACAGAGGGTAATCTCTATTTTAATCCCTTTCTCCACCACAGCCAGCCACTACTCTTTTGTGATATACAGCTAATAATGCTCACACACCTGGACTCAGACCTTCTGTGCTTGCTGTGCATACCAAAGGGAAGATGCTGGTTCCAGCTAAGCAATTTTCTATGAAAATTAAGGAAGCTTTTCCAGCCAAGTGAACAAAACTACTTTAAAAACGTTTGCACCTCTACTTTCACCTGCCTAACAAATAACTACTGCTGATTGCAATGGGGGAATGAAGACACAGCACCTCCCTCAATACCTATATATAAAAGCATACTACGACTTTAAACCTTCTGTGTTGACCAAGTGCAATAACTCAACTGAAAGGGTACAGATAACCTCCCTGCAATGCTGGAGTGCCTGGCTAGATGTTTTGCAAACAAGGTAAGAATCTGGGAGGTTCACTGGTTGTCAAGTGACATCTTTGATTCAGATAGTCCACAGCACTGTAACATTCTTTGGCACATGTCCTTTTTTATAAGCAGAGGAATCCTCACTCTCTTTTTATACATAGAGATAGAAAATCTTCATTAATGGCATCTGGAATGCAAAAAATATTAAAAAGAAAACACTGACAGGCAGCTCCTTCAGCATCTTTATAGCTTTTCTCCAAGTTCAGGAATTTTGGACAAAAAACCACAAAAGGAAATAAAATCCTGTAATGTCAATTAGGGTAATTTATTTTCAGAAAGATAAAGGCATTTAACAAAAATTGAATTGAAGAAGAGCAGTGGTGGTTTCCAAGGAAACTTAACGTGCATCTCTACAAACATCAATGAATCCTTTTTGGTTTTGTTTTTTTTCTTTTCTTTTTCCTCCCTTGTTGTTGAGATGTTGCTTGGGGTGTGTGTGTGTGTTTGTTTGGATTGTTTTGGTTTTTTCTCATTGGGTTAATCCAAAGCAAGAATTCCAAAAATTGCATTGACACAAACATCTACTGGGAAATGTTAGGAGTGTGTAAAGTGTGTAAGCCCTGTAATATACATTTGACTTGATTCTGCACAGAAGCATGTTGGGGGATCAGAAGAGAATAGGTACCAAAGACAGCAGAAGTAAACATGAACACGGCAAGCATGGTGTAATTAAGCAGTGTTTATGCCCAGGGAGCGGCACTTGCTTAGCGAGGAAGGTACCCTTACTGTCCATGTGCTCTGGGTTCCTCCCAGGGCACAGAACAGCACAGCAGAATGGAGTCTACTCAGAATATGATAGATGCTCAGGAAAGAGCTGCAGTGCATATCCAGGTACAGATGCAGGGTTTGTACCTATCTGGAGATGGAAAGAATCTGAAAGTATAGATGTCTGTGTTAAATGAATTATTTTTTCACTTCCTCCTGTCATCTCAAGACCTGATTGCAGTGATTTGTGTGACTTATCTCACGAAGGGGGGTATTATAAGTTGCTTGTAAGCAGCTGGAGTAGATAAAGGTGTTTGTGTAGGCACAGCAGTCAGTGTTTGGAGGAGACAACTGCTGAGTGATGAGGTTTGGCTACTCTTATTCCTGTGTGTTGGCTCTCTGGGTTGTGGAATGGAGCGGTGAGCCTTGACTTAATAGAAAGAGCCCATTAAGGCATATTGGTATTGTCACAATGTAACTTCCAAATCTTCAGCCAACTCTGTGCAGTCAACTTTGTGGGACAAGAAAAAAGAGCAAGGCTCCAAACATTTCACAAGAGAACTTGGGAAGCATAGTCAGATATTTTCCTTTGAGACAGCATTCTACATCCTATATGTTGTAGCCAGAGATGGCTCAGTAACTGTGAATGTATGGGTCATGATTTATTTCTTCCTGAAGTCAGAAGGGAGATGAGGAACAATATGAACATGGCTGTTCTGGGACTACCAAAGTGCAGAGTACATGAGGAATTCTCCAGAGCACCCAGGCATTACCAGGTACTTGAAGAAACTACAGAAGTTATCTCAACAGAAAGCAGACAAGCACCCCATGGTTGACTGCTGTTTGATGCAATCTTTAAGCACAAAGACTGCATCAAGGGTGCACAGACTGCAGATGACTTACAAAGAACCTGGAGGGATGCTGAATATGTAAGGACCATATCTGAGGACCAGCTTTTGCTGTTCTCTGCAAGCAGTGTGTAAGGCTGTGGAAGTGAACTGCTGGGGGGGAAAAAAGTGCTGTAAATAGAGGGGTTTTGTGGAAGGGAGATTTTGTGAAGAGTACTTTAGAGGTGTCCTGGGTTCAGCCGGTTGGACAGAGCCTTGGGTGGCATGGTTTACTATGAGGTGTCCCTGCTTATGGCAGGGGGGTTGGAACTGGATTATCTTAATGTCCTTTCCAACCCTAACTATTCTATGATTCTATGAAAGAGCAATATATTGACATGCAGTCAGTCAGCATAGACTCATTACGTGCCCAGTGGTGGGGTGTAAGCATGTTTATGGTCAGGCTAATAATGGCTAGTTCCAGCCCATTGCAATGCATATAAACAATAAATGAGGTGCCTGTGTACTCACAAACTGTATTTCTGATCTTGCTCTTGAGCATCTGCAGCTGACAAATGATGCCAGAATAAAGGTAACGTCAGTGTCACCCCCTCAGTCATCAGTATTTGCTTCTTTGCAAAGCAAATGCACCTGAACCACCTTGTTTTGCACCTTGCCAGAATATTTGACAGTGACTATTGAAGTCTTGCAGCTGCTGCTCTTCAGAACATAGCTGTTGCCTAAAAAAAGATAGCATTCAACATTAAAATGTTATCACTGGGGATACTGTTCCAAGTCATCACACAAGCAGCCTTATGCTATGCTACTAGCTTGTTAAGAGTAAGCTCAGGTAACTAAGTGATGCTGTGTTGCCCTATGTAGATATGTGGAATTCTAGATATAACTTCAAGTAACTGTGACTTGATCATATGTACTTTGTGTTTTATATGAACATTTTCACTATGTCACAAAGCCAAGGACAGCTTTGGCCATATCAATTGAGGGTAAAAAAGAATTACCAAATAGAATAAATTTAAAAATAAATTTTTAACAAAGCAGAAACCAGCAGCTGGAGATTAAATCATCCCAGCTTTTAGCTAGTGAGACCTAGGCAGTAAAATGAGATAATGGTAGTAATAATAGTAGTATGTATCACATTAATTGCATATAATACTAGGAAAGGAAAAAGTGGATATTGAAGAATATAAATTAGGACATAAATGTGCAGGAACTGGTAAAACCACAAGGAAAACTACATGATCAGCAAAGTTCAGGATAAAAAAGAGATTGTTAAAGCAAATTTGGAACAAAAGAATATGTAAAGAAATGAGGGGTTGGACACGGCTTTGAGCAATCTGGTCTAATATAATATGTCCCTGCCCACAGCAGGGGGGTTGGAACTGAATGATCTTTAAGGTCCCTTACAAACCAAATCATCATTCTGTGATTCTCTGATTCTATTTCTAAGGAATTGCCTACAATACAGCAGAAAAGACAAGCTTCTCTATGTTTCTCTTTCAGGCTTTGAGAACAGTTGATATGCTGTGATAGCAGTGCATGTTGTAGTGATGATGAGAACGATGATGTATTTCCTATACTGACCATGACTCAAAGAATTGTTAGAAGGCAGCTGTTGAAGGTAGATCTTTTTACATAAGCAGGTCTGGATAGCTTGTATCAGAGAGTTTAAAATGCTGTTTGAGTAGTTCTGTGGATCCTTAACACCGATTTTCAATAAAACTGGGAAAAGTAAGCTAGTTTCAGGAAACTGAAAGGAAGCCAATACGGTAAGAAAATCTGAAAAAGGTAAAGTGTGCAATCTGGTGGGCCTACTGGGCTTTTCAGCCAAAGCAAGGATGGCTAATAAGATATTTTCTCAGTGCCAAGGATTCATTCACAATAAGTCATGCTAGTTAATAATATATTCCCTTGATGTCATAAATTTGATTGAAAATGCAATATTGGGGATGCAAGCACAGGGCCTTCTACAGTCTCAGACCATATTTTCATTATAAATGAAAATTTCTAATGAAATTTCTAAAATTCATTTCATTAGAAATGAAAATATTAAAAAGTAAAAAAAATAATCACATTGAGTACTTTTCAAACCACTGCAAACTTAATGTGTGGACGTCTAAATACAGTCAGTCAATGATCATTATACTACTTAGCATTTTTATTAACAAGCTACTAGAAGTATTGACAGATGATATAGAAGTGGGAGGGTCATAAGCCATGAAGATGACACGCCCCTCAGCAAGTTTGGTGCTAAGACCCCAGGAACTGAAACTCTGGCCGTGTTCACCATGTGTGAAGAGGACTTAGGAGTCACAGCAGATAAGGAGATGCAGATGAGTTCATGCTGTTACTGTTTTATGGTGTTTCCAAATATTTCCTCTTATTGACAAAGTCCTGATATGTTTACAGCTAAGGGTGAATTTCCCACTGAGAATTGCACTAGTGGGACACCATGAATGTGAAAACAAGAAAGTTCTTTCAGGAAGCATTTTATTAAACAGCAGACTGTACAGAGAAGGTACATGGAAGGATGAAAAAGTTGAATATCATTCTTTATACCAATATAATCAAAGACTCTGCTAGCTTAGATTTATGCAGAGAAGATTAAGGGGATGAATTTATGTAAGTTTGTAAGTACTGACATGAGAAAGAAATCTTATAATAGAGTATCCTTTAGGACAGCAGTCTGAGACATAATAAGATGCTTTGGCTGCAAGGCAAGGTTAGGCAAATCAGATGAGACAAAAAAGATGCGCTAAAGCTGTTGCACCTACCTGTTGCTGAGGTATGATCTTCATCCTCAGGAATGTTTAAATCAAACCTGTTTTACAGATAACATTCCACTGAATAGTTAAACATGAAATTCATGCACTGTGATTTCTCCAGGAATTTCTAATGCTAATTCAATGCTTTGGACTCAGATTTTGATTTTCATAGAAATCAAAGAAGTGAAAGATAGATGCTGGAAGGTCTTTAGGTGCATTTCTGAATTTGATGCCTTACCTTCAGAGAATTTCATCTTGGTTTTTCCTAGTGTCATTTCAGAATATGTTTTCATGCACAGCTTATTTTTCTAAACAGGAATACACAGCTGGAAACCCATGACAGCAGAGGAGTGTTCTCAACAAAATAACTAGTGGCCATGGAAGAATAGAAAGATGAACCAAGGCCTAATGTTTCTACACATGCATTGCAAAATTCAAGTTTTTTCTAAATGTCTCTGTTGTCATCTTTTGTGATTGACCAGGTTGTGATTGTGCCTCCTGGATCTCCCATATTAGTGTTTTGGCACTGATCAACAAAATAGGAGAGAACATCTGAGGGGACTCAGCCCACCCTGAGTACAAGTCTGGAGAGCTCCAAACCTGCTCTTCCTGAGGCTGAGCCATTAGACAGCAAACATGTAAGTTTAGATGGTGAACAGGCAAGGAATGGTATGACACTGGTCCAATGGAGAGTAAACCATATGGGAGATAGGGAGAAATCTCCATTCACCCACTTTCTCAAGGAGCTGATGAAACAGAGCCTGGGTCAGGCAACAGCCTAATCCAATTTCAAGCAATCACAGTAAAAAAGGGAAGAAAACAGGGGACCAGACTGACACAGCCTCTCCATGAGGAAAAAAAAATAATAATAAACTCCAAATATTTCCAAAGAAAAAAAAAGCATCCTTGGTCAGGTCAAGTTTTCCACACAGGCAGAATCCTTACAAACCCTTCCTGGAGAGTGAAAGCAAATAGAAAGTTAGGAACATGAAGATGTGTTTCCCTGATACATGAATAGCTCACATTAGCATTAATAGAAATTACCCACATGCCTCATAGACTGAACAGGCTCAATATTTAAATTGACTCCGTGGGAGCTGCTAGATACAAAGAAAGCTACACAGGAGGCTCCTGGAATACGTAATACTACAGGCTAGTAAGAACTTCTTTTATTTTCTTAGGTGCTCCACGAAGCTAAATATGTACCTTGGAAGATGCATCTACATAATCTTGCTTAGATAGACAAGAGGCAAAGCTCATTATTTTAGGACAGAGACCTTATTTAAAGCCCGCTGAAAAAGGAAAATTGAAAACAATATCATGCAACAGATTTCTGGACTGGTATAACCCACTGTCTTAAACAAATTTGTGCTTCTTCAAATTAAGGTATTCTGCTTGCAGAATGAAATCAGTTGCTTCCCAATAGAGTTCTGCAATTTCATTCTTTGGAACAGCTGTATGGAAAAAAAAATGTAAATAAGTGAAAAGAAACACTTTAATTTTGTTGAGGTATTTAAACAATAAATGTGAATTTCTTTTTGTATTTTTCTTTTTAAATCTCTTTGATTACTGCGGAATGAATATATTTTAATTCTAGTACTCCAAAAAATATGAATAACCTCAATGTGCTAAAGAAATAACTTTATAGACAGAACTATCAGCTGAGTGCTAAGTAGTCTTTTCATGCATTTTTAGTTAATTTTTAATCATTAATGAAAGCAAATGCGCAAACTAACATTATGGGTTTTTTTCAAGGTACAGAGTAAATCAATTAGACATTTTAAGCATGCTTTAATTGTCTTGATCAGTAGCCCATGCAAGCACTTCCCCTGACTCATAAGGCAGCTACATGAGCAATTTCTGAATAAAGTGCAGCATTCTTAGTTTTAAAAAATCACTATTGCAATTTCTATTATTACAGCTGAATAACCGAGGCAAAATTCTGCTCGCATAATCTTCTTGCACTCAGGCTACAACCTATTGTAAATACAAAGCACTTGTAGCCTAACTCCTTTCATTTTCTTAGCAGAAATACTAATGTTTTATAAGATGTACCACCATTAAAGTTGTGCTCATTTTAATTTTTTCTTTTCTGAATGTGAAATGCGACCTTAATGATGGCACCAAAAGACAAAGATATTTAATACTTTTCCATATCAGCTTTTGCTGAAAAGGTCAAATGATTAGAATGTTCAATATCACTGACAAATAAAACATCAGCACAGAACGGGAAAAGATCAAGTAACAAGTTGCTCTTTGACAAGTTGAATCTTTTCATAACTCCTGGCCCTGATGGGATTCATTCAAATTAGTTAAAGAAACAACTGAAGCAATCTCAAAACCAATAGGGATCATTTCTGAGAACTTTTGGGGGGGGGTGTAAGATACTGTAAGACAAATATAGCTCAAGATTTAAAAAAAAATCTGGAACAGAAATAAAAGTATCTGTAGGAGGCCACAGGATAATAAGCAGATGAGCAAATCATGTCGAACTGCTATAATTTTCTCTTGTAATAACTTGATTGGCATCAAGAGACAGTACTAGTAGTACTGAATCACATGTCTTGACTCATTCCTGGAACCATCTAACACAGTATTCTCACGTGAAAAGTAGGGAGACATGGTCTAGGTCACCCATATAATGCTGGTTATGTATGCGTTCTTAAGGAATAGTTACAAAAGACACATTCTCAGAAGTAATAGACATACCAAGTGGGATTTCATAATGTCTTGTTCTTGGTCTAGCATAGGCTTTGACACTTGGAAGGGACCTTATCTAGTCCAATCCCCTGCCACGGGCAGTGACACCTTCCACTAGACCAGGTTGCTCCAAGCCCCATCCAGCCTGGCATTGAACACTGCCAAAGATGGGGCATCTATAATTTCTCTGGGCAATTTGTTCTTGTGCCTTACAACCTTCACAGTAAAACTGTCTTCGTAATGTCTAATCTAAGTCTGCCTTCTTTCAATTTAAAGCCATTCCCCATTATCCTAGCACTACGTGCCATTGTAAAAAGTCCCTCTCCAGATTTCTTGTAGGCCTCTTTTAGGTGCTGGAAGTCTGCTCTAAGATCTCCTTGGAGCCTTCTCTTTTCCAGGCTGAACAAGCCCAACTCAGTCTGTCAATATGTTGAGCTACTGTAGAGCTCACAGGAGAGCTGCAGTAATAACTGGAGTCCTGAAAAATGCAAGCTATGGGAGATTTCAGAGGCTTATACCACCTAAAGAAGATTGAAGGGAGACAAGATGATGATTTTGTGATTTGTAGAAAGTTGCTGCCAAGAACAATGAAGAATCTGTTATTCAGCTCTGTAATGAATTCTGGCAAGAAAAGTTCAGATTAAACATCAGTAAAAAGTGCCCAGCAGTAAAGTTAGTAAAACTCTGTGATAGGTTGCTCAGCTACAATATTATGCAACATAGAGTACATGCCTGGGTATAAGTAAGAATGGCACAGATATGAGGGTGTCTGCCTGTGGCAGGGGATAGCCTAGATGAACTCTACAGGCTGATATTTCACCTTCATTTTCTATGATATGTATGCTTACTTGAATTTGTTAATGAAAACCAGAAGTCGATACTTTGGGAACAGCTAGGCTGCTGATGTACCAAAGCCATTGCCTTGCACACTGGGTAAAATTCTTCCATTATTTTTCCTACCTGTCTGTATCTATTTGCAATCTCTTGATTTATCCTAAGCTTATCAACCCTTTTGGGCATGATCTGCCCTTTTTTTCCTTTTAGCATACTGCCCAGTGCAGTTGATTAATTAACACTACATTAATTCCAGTTATTATAATATATATAGTTACTGTATTTATCATCATCGTCATTACAGCTCTGATGCATTCCCTGAGCCAGTGTTTGGTGCTGGTGCAAAGCATAGATAGGCAAATAAGCAATCCAATGACCATCGTCCTCTCCTGAGATCAATGTGGCAAACAGACTTTCATAGGGGTTAGAAACAGTCTTCAGAGTGCACAAACTTAAACTGTAAAATGAAATCATTTGAGGGGGGATTCCTTGGGAAACCACTTCTCAATTAATAAATTCATAGAAGAGTATAAATTGTGCTGGCTTATAATCATTACCACTGATTGCCCAAGGGACTGATAGCATGTAGAGAAGACAGGTAAAAAAGCCATGAGAATGGAATTGGAAAGAGGATAGAAAGGAAAGATCAAAGTGGTGTTTACTGTTGCAAGTGCTATAAGGATACTGCCTGACCAGTATGTTTTTTAAATAGATTAGAAGATGCTGGATCTGAGAAAAGTTATTATCTGGAAGTCATCTTCTGTTTCAAACTAATACCTTAACCTAAATAATTCTGTGTGATTCTTGGATGAACATGACAGAACGGCAGTGATCAGTGACATCAGTCTTTGAGGTTGGGTTATGAATAAATGATAACAATAATAGACAGAAGAAATCTAAACTGGAGCTAGCTGGAAAATATACATTGGTTTAAGAGAAATATTCAGGTTTCAAAGTTTTTCATTGTTTTCCAAAAGGAAGAAATATGACAGGTTTTATAATGTCTGATCAAATGAGAAAAGTTTTTCACCTGACAAGCAGAGCCCCAGGATCTGGGGACTCACCTGGAAGATGCAGAGACAGGTGTTTAATCCAAATTCCTTCTGAGAAACTTTATGTTTCTGACAGAAAACAGTATTAAATGATAATTTTTAACACTGATATCTTGAATCAAAATTATTAAATGTGGAGCAAATAATCCATTCTGTTTGGTCTTCACTGGTTCATGCACTGGAGCAGCATCAAGCTAATTTTTTTTCTACCTGAAATACATCCTAAAATATGTTTTTAAAAGCATGTATCCATTTGTCTTTTTTTATTATTATTTTAGAGATAGCAGCTTTAAGCTTGAATTTTATTAAAAGTTTTATTCTTTTCATGTTTTCTTTAATATCTTAGGTCAGGTAGACATTATCAGCCAATTTAGCCAATTCATGACCTCATAACTATTCTGTACTGAGACAATAACACTGACTTCTGGTCCTGATGCAGACTGTTAAATTGTGATCCAAAATAGGTATCATTTGTATTAATATGTATAAGAACACAAACACTCAAGGGGATTCAGTTCTCTTAACTTACCACAGCTATGACAGACATCTGTGTCATCCCAATATCTTATTTCTGGCCACTGGGGGGAAATCCATCTGACCAAATGTAGGTGCTCAGTTTAGGATGAGATAAATGATATCTAAAGAGCAGCTAGTTCTGCCTAATGACTGAAAGAACAGCCCAGAACTGCTTGAAAGTCCACAGGCTTCTACACTTAATCAGATAAAGCCAACTTTTAAAGGCAATGGCTGAGACTAAGCTCTTATCTGTGCACATGGAAATACATAATGAAAGTAAGCCCTCAGGAGTTTACAGCTTGGAGCCCTGATCCAGCTGGCTCCTGTACACACACAGTTGCTAGGTAAATCAAAAAGTTAAAACATGGTAAAAAGACAGTATTATTAGCCTTCCTACATCTCCAAAAGATGTTAAATGTGCTAATACTTGGTTGATCATGTTCTTTTTAGCATGGAATCTGATATTACAACTCACTGCAACCTTGGGTAGTCAGAGACTGCAGAGCAGCTGATCTCTTAAGCTAGAATGAGGGTCCCACCTTGTTACAGTCTGACTCCCTAATCAAGTCAGTTTGACGGCATTCACATTCTACCAAGGAACATTTTCAAATTGTTTCATTCTCGATTAAACTGCCTTGGACGTATATTAATGTGTACTTTGGAGTAGTCTTAATTTTGAGTGATTAATTATTCAAAATCCCTCTTCTGTAAAACAACACCTTCCCTTTCCAGAGAAGTAAACAACCTGTTTAGAAATCACAATATTACGTATATATACATGTATAGAACTACAGTTTAGCATTTTAGCAGTCCCAGTGAGAAATAAGTTAACATGACAGCCTGACAATAGACTTCAGTGGAGTTCAGAAAGTCTGCTCTCTTGCTACAGTTTAAATTCTGCAGGTTCTTAGCATGCCTCATTATAGTATTATAGTAATGCTGCAGAATAGTGCATTAAAGTGGTAAAATTAAGGGATAACCACTTGCAAGCTGGCCTACTGTGGGGTGTTCCTGCCTGAGGCAGAGGAGCTGGAAATAGATAAACTTTAGGGTTCTTTCCAACCCAAACTATTCTAGAATTTCATGATTGCAAGAATGCTATTGATGAAGGCCATTCACAGTGCTGCAGCAAATGTAGACCTTGTCTGTATGTGCACAGGGATGTCATATGCAATAGACAGTCCTCCAATTATTTTTACAAAGAGGTTCTCTTTGGACTGCAACCTTTCATGTAATGGCTACTAAGAGGAGTCTACTGACAGGAGAAAGGACCTAGGACGTGTACTGGAGACTTACAGTCCTCAGAGGGAAACTGCTGGGGAACAAGAGATAGCAATCCCTCAATACCAAAATGTTAATTCTCTGTGTCATGTAACTACTGAAAGTCTTTTGGTCTCCAAAACCTTAAATGACCTTTTTTCTCTTGGCATGTCAACTTTCTCAAGGTCTGAGCATGATGAAGCACCTTGCTTTAATCCTTGAAATGCTAATTTTCTTTTCAAAGCAACAGTTGGTTGAAAGATGATGCTGTTGCTACTGATGGTTTTGATGTAATTATCAGAGCTGGACTGACTCAAAATGCCAATTTATCCAAATAGTTCTGAAGAGGCTTATATGTTTGAAAGATACTCTGTTTATTCCAGCTATATCTGCTGGTGTAATGACAGATTATTTATCTTTAAAACCTTGTGCTCTTTTTATTATAGACCTTGACTGCTATGAGAAATCTCCATGCTGGAGAATTTCAAAACTTAGCTGGACAAACTTATCCATCTTTGAATATGGCTTTGCTTTGAGCAGGAGGTTAAAATAATTGGTATCCAGAAGCTCCTTCCAATCTATATCAATCAGTGACTATATAAGGCTTAAACCTGGTAGGTTTGAAATTTGCCCTTTTCAAGTCTTAGTAATGAGGGATCTGCTCAAATATGTCAATTCTGGTATTTAAAATTCAAATTCAGTTCAACACTGATCAGTTAAAAAAGGCAGATTCTCAAAAAGGTAATAGGAAATATGGAGCAACATGAGTTAAATTGCCAAGGATGTTGTGAGGTTCCTTTTAACAACCTTGGGGTTCCCAGATGGAGAATAGATTTCCAACTGGACACAGTTTTCTAGCAGTTTTGCCCTCAATTAAAAGAAGAGATGAATAGAGAAATGCAGGGAAGTTGATACGTTCAGTTCAAAGAATACACAGAACATGCATAAACACAACAGGATATGCAGAATCATGGCTCGAAGAGGTATCTATGTCATATGTCTAATGCCTAAAATTAGAACAGTTTTGGGTACAGAAGGCAGTGCTGTATTTGTGGCTATATTACATGCATGTGTGTTTGGGGGTGGTGGTTGGACAGAGAGAAAGTTTTATCAGCGTTTGGGGTTTTACTTCTACACATGAGTACATATGTTTTTTTCTACACATGAGTGCATATGCTGTCTTCAACTGCAGCACCTATTTAAATTTCCAAAACAGAATTAAAACCCCAAACTTAAGTTACATTTGAAGGAAATTTATAGTCAATTTCAAGTATGAGTTTTCTAAGCTGAAAATAAAGATCTTTTACACCGCTGCTGTTGAAAGGGAGCTTTCACTTTCTGCAAGCATTTTGGAGTCTAATACTGTGTGTTTATAATATATCCATATCATATTTAGCATTCACTTTAATGGTTCAAATATCTCCCTAATTGAAAAACAACTCCAGTGCAGCAAGTGTAGTTGAGATTTTTTTGCTTTAAATAATGTTTTGTTTCATCTAAAATTAATGATGACTAGTGAAGGCTTATTTATATAGCAGAGTGTAATTAAAAATGATGCACTGATGTGGTTATTCTCTACTGCCCTGATCCTGCAAATACACAAGAGATTAACTTTATGCCAAACAGTTTTTTACACTAAGTTCCACAGAAACCTTCAAGCATATAAAAAGGCTCAGAAAAAGAAGTGTTTTTAAAATCCTAGTACTCAGGATGTTCTGCAGCATTCATATTGCTCTTACTGAACCTCTTTGCCTGCTCAGCATCAGTAGGAGTCAGTATTCTTATTTCATAGAAAGAAAACCAAACTTTATATCTCTAAGGACAGGAGTTGAGTGGGGGGAACCAGTGGATGAATTTTTGTTAACCAAGATTAATTGCTACAGTGGCTTTGTTTTAGCTTAAATTAAACAGACTGAAATTCAATCCAATGTTGCCAATCGAATTCAGAACCTTGCGAAGCAAAGATTTCACTCAGCTCAAACTCCAAATGCCTCATGTGAAAAAAATACAGAAATCCAATGTCAGAAACCTACAGATCTTGGCTCACAACTTCTTGTAGTGTGAATCAATTTGGCCTAGAATTTATTTGATGAAATATGCCTCCTGACAGCCTGTGTAGGTGATTGAAGCTACAGAAACATTTACATCTGAAAATATGAGCTGCCAAAGAGAATCAGTTTTAAAATTATGTCCATAAACCACAGTAGGATTTACTGGGGGGATACCATCTGGTGAGGTTATTAACAATTTTTAGGTCTTCTGTAATGACCTTTTTCTGATGCATCTCTAGCAGTCTGTATCATATACAGAACCAGATGTTGAATCCCATGTGGTATGATGTATGAACTCTGAGCTAGAAGGCATGACCCAGCACCAGTCTACTGAGACTTACTGGTTGGGCAGCATCAGAGGCTTATCTAAATGCCTTTGAACAGTGTGACTGTCTCCATCACATCATGTAGATGTGACAAATATGTCCTCAGCTGCCTAGACCTAGTGGTCTGTGCTGGATGTTTGGGGTTTTGCATGCCAATTTCCTCCCTGTTTTTTTCTGTACAAACATGATGGATGATGAGAGGGACATGTTTTAGCTGATAGGACTTTAAAAAATGCATCTGATTATAACTGTTTTATATTTTATTTATAAAGTCATAGGCTTAAGAGGAGAAACATGACTGATTCCCATGACTTAACATGTTTAATAGGAAACATTACCGATACCTTTTTTAACTTGAAGACCTACCTAACATATTTTTTCATTCACCACACACTTAGTCTGAGCAAACATTTCCTGAGGCCTTATTCTGGACCCCTGAGCATGAATAAGCACCATAATGCTTTTGCTAAATGACCAGACTAATATAACATCAGTATAGTTAATGTGTCATTTGTCATAGTTACGAAGATGGAAAATACTTTCATGCATTTGTTCTTATTTGGGAACTGCACTTTCTGCCACCATACTCAGCAGGAAACCTAAGATTATTAGAGCACAAGCAATCTTTGGAATCTAGATAAAACCTGAATATGTCTCTATCATATACTGTGATCAGAAAACTAAACTCCTTGCAGCTACTTTAAAATAAAACTGTGCACCTTCATCAGTCTTATTTTGAAAATATCGTGTTATTCATCAAGGCTGCTGAGCTTTGGTTTGTGTAACAGTCAGGTCTAGAATCTCATTCCCTTTGTGTGTCTGCACACTATTCTGACCTATGGCAAATTCTACACTAGTGACACACTCGAGAATGTTATTAGAGATGGTCGTATCCATGGCAGGCACAAATATTGAAGTGGCAGAGGACAAATAAAAATGATGTGCATTTTCAGAAAAGCCCAAGCACATCCAGCCACACCTACATCAGCACATTACTCACATGAGTCAGTGAACAGGTCAGGAATAGCAGGACTTAAAACACATCAGAAATACAGTGAAAATAATAAAAAAGATTCCATTAATTTCTGTGAGATTTTCATAAGGCATAGCTGCAAATTATGCAACAGAGATTTAACCAGCAACTTCTTCATGGGCATTAAAATACAGCTGCTTCCTTAAATTAAAGAACCTTCCTCTTTATTTACTGCTTGAGAGGAGTAAGGATGCTGGGTGCTGCAGTAGCCCAGCCCATGTGGTTTGAGCTATGCAGCTGTTTGCTGTGCTTGTCTCCTTCTTGTATTTCAGCATTGCTCAGCACATTTATTTGGAGCAGAATTAAGTATTTGCTCTCAAAGCAAGGCCCAAGGAATGCAGAGGGAATGAAAGGGCCAGCAGGACTCTGATCTGAGCAGCGACTGTGCAGTGCCTACTGCTGTTTTTTCCTATTCCATCCCACAGCTTCTATGTTAAAGTTATTCGACTTTAATCTTTCACTATGCTGGGTGTGTGATGTGTAGGTGTTCATTTATGATGGAGGGAGTTACAGATAAATCCATTTTCAGGTGTAATTCCTTCATCCCGGACAATTGTTTCAGCTTTATCATTCATTTCTCCTCATCTCAACTTTTTTCACTAGGGTTCTTTCCAGTCTACCAGACTACCTTCAGTTCACGGCTAAAAAGCAAAACATTGTATTTTTCATTCTTCTTACACTGCTCTGTCCTTCAGATGATGGGTTCACAGGAAATACTATAACCTGAAAAAGTTATTTTAACTTTTCAGAAGACCTATACTGTTGTTTGTGTACCTCGTTGCAATTCCTGTCTGCCTTGCGGGCTGCATTCACTGGACATACAGCAGCATACTACTGATAACTTGGATCTTGCAGAAAGATTTGTTTGCTTAGGTTTCTTTGTTGCATTTGAATTCATTTATTGATGTCAAATGCTAACCCAGAGATTAACATTTGTTAAGACCTTCCTGGGCCTGGCTGGTAAAATGATTAAGGAAAAGATGTTTTATGATGCTACAGAAAATGCAAATGTTCATTTTAGCAGTTCTAAGATCTAAAGCTGAAAAGAAATAACATTTTAAATGGCCAAATTGAATGAACTGAAAAATGCACCATCCGGAAAACATCCCATCTGACTCTCAATTGACATCTTAACTAAATAATTTTAGTAAACAAATAAGAAACAGAATTGAAAAGAGACAGATTGAAGGGGAATGAAAATGTCTGTGTGAATGCTGAATCCCATAGCTTTGTCAGTTACAGCTGATATCAGAGAAAAGTGATAATTACCAAGTAAATCTCATACTCATCATGACTGGAAGGTCTTTAATGCTGGCAAAACAACAGCTGATCTTTCTCAATCAACTTCCACATTGCAGGAGAAGGGTGATATTGTTTATCTTTGAATTATTATACAGTTATTTCATTGCCACCTTGATTTCTCTTTTCTAATCCATTGATGAACAAACTATCCTATGAATACTGTGATTTAGTGCCATGTCAGTATGCAAGTGATGGAATGCTATGCCCCCTTATAGCAAAGTCTTCCACACCATTTGGTGTGTTTAATCATCTGGCCTGTGTTCATGAAATCTTTTTAATTTAGTTCCTGCTTGCTAAAACAACTTACTGTAACGTTTCAAAGTTTGTTTCATTAATTGAAACATGAAATAATGTTGACTACAGGCCGGCAGACAACCTGTCTACATTTTTAACTCACTTTCTTATGAATCTAGCAACATCCTTCGATGCTGCTCATGAGATTGTTTATAGAATCATAGAATAGTTAGGGTTGGAAAGGACCTTAAGATCATCCAGTTCCAACCCCCTGCCATAAGCAGGGGCACATCACACTAAACCATGTCACCCAAGGCCTCATCCAGCCTGGCCTTGAATACTGCCAGGGATGGAGCACTCACAACCTCCCTGGGCAACCCATTCCAGTGCCTCAACACCTGAACAGGAAAGAATTTCTTCCTTAGATCCAATCTAAACCTTCCCTGTTTAAGTTTGAACCCATTACCCCTTGTCCTGCCACTACAGTCCCTAATGAAGAGTCCCTCCCAGCATCTCTATATGCCCCCTTCAGATACTGCAAGGCTGCTAGGAGGTCTCCACACAGCCTTCTCTTCCCCAGGCTGAACAGCCCCAGCTTTCTCAGCCTGTCTTCGTATGGGAGGTCCTCCAGTCCCGTGATCATCCTTGTTGCATCCTCTGGACTTGTTCCAACAGCTCCATGTCTTTTATGTTGAGGACACCAGAACTGCACACAATGCTCCAAGTGAGGTCTCACGAGAGCAGAGTAGGGGGGCAGGATCACCTCCCTCGGCCCGCTGGCCACTCTCCTTTTGATGCAGACCAGGATACAGTTGCTTTCTGGGCTGCAAGCTCACACTGAATCCGGCTCATGTTCATGTTCTC